>QLON01006501.1:0-14035 GCA_003313675.1 Termitomyces heimii
TTAAGGCGGCGGAGTTCATCGATCCTGCGAAGGGGAGATGGGGGACCTGGAGGTCGAAATATACCGAAAGTTATGTCGGCGCTTGGGGCGGGCTTGGAGTCGTCAGTGTGTGGGAGTTTTGGGTCAGGTTGGAGAGTGTTGGGTGGGATTGTATTGAGGTGCGCGTGCCACTGCCGCTGTCGCAAGTTGTGTCTTCCTCATCCATTTGTCGTAGGAC
Organism: Termitomyces heimii; assembly: GCA_003313675.1. Lineage (NCBI taxonomy): Eukaryota > Fungi > Basidiomycota > Agaricomycetes > Agaricales > Lyophyllaceae > Termitomyces > Termitomyces heimii. The sequence continues at coordinate 218 of QLON01006501.1, forward strand.
TCGAGAAGTCTTGATAGTTTCAAGTGGTACGAGAAGCTCTACGCCTATTCGCGACCCAACTCCGATGAAGGAGAGGAAGGAAACGAGGACCTAGGGCCAGACGGTGATCTTGTGGCGTCAATGATCTCAACAGCTGTGATACCCAAGTTAGTAGCGGTCATTGCAGGCGGAGCGCTAGACCCGTACTCAGAAGCCCATGTGCGACGCGCTGCCCATCTTTCTGAGGAGGTAGAGGCCAGTGTTGAGAGCGGCAATGTCAAACTACAGGTTTGGCAAACAACCCGATGCGACTATCCCATTACTGACCGTATGTCATTTCAGACCCTGTTCAAGGCGGTTGTGACAGCGTTTCAGACGGCTATTGCAGATACTGAGACTTTGTTGGCGAATTTCAAAGCCGTGCGGCGCGGATTGCCCGCATTTGAACCAGAAGCGATTCCTGCTCGGAGGCGGTTTCTTTCACGGAGAGTCAAACTCCTCCGGAATTTATTGAGGTGGCGGAAACATACAGGAGAGCGGTTCGGGGTCGGAATGTTGGCCATGCGGCTGGTGGAACAGTGCATGGTCGATGTCACAGAAAGTGGGTGGGAAGTCGGAGGAGAGGATATCGCCCGGACGGTAAGTCTATTGTAACAACTCAAGGTTAGACTTCAATGCTTTTCTTAACATAGGTGGTCACAATGCTTCCCGCGGAACTAATACCCGATAGGCTGAAAAGCCGGTTTGGACTATGATAGTATCTAGAGTGTTCATTTCTGTACATTTACGGACAGGCAACATTGATGATGTGCCTCACACAATACAAATCTGAAGGTAAAATTCATTTTGATTACAATCGGGATTTGGATCCATTCTCATCTACACCCAAGACAGATGGTGAATAGTTTGTTTCCGTTTTATAGCGCCGATGCCCTTGTTTTGTGTCGGCCATCTCCCGAGATTTCTCGTTCTCAGCAAGGTTTCAGTGCGAATTACCGTTCGCAACTCACACTGAAACCTTCCGGAAATGCTCGAAAATTAAGCTTATGAAGCATCATGGCCTTCACAACTGAACCCTTTTGGGTAATCTTCCTTGTGAACATGGCTCGTTCCGCTGTCAGACATTTCGACGGAAGCTATTCTGTCCATTTCCTATGAGATGACGTAGACATCCGAGACCGGACCTTTTTGAGAATTGATGCGCCACGACAGATGTCCTATGTCGCACTGCGAATGACCTGGCGAGGCGATTTTCATGCTTGTATTGCTGAGCTGTGGTTGTATGAACCAATTCACAATACAATCTTTTTTGACTTCAGTAAGCTGGCCATTAGCACGGTAACTCTGAGACAATAGGTTTCGATCGACGACGATCACCATCGATCACTCTGGGTCCTCGTCCGCAAATGCCTCAATCCTTCGTCCATTTCTCTTTCAATATGTCTGATCGGTCATTGTATTGCAAGCCCGATTATGTTCGGGCCTCGACGTCCCTTCAAGTGACACAACATTGCATCCCTCGCTTGACATTCCGTCACAATACATCTCCCTTGCCCTTATATGCAGACCGGCAGAAGGAATCTCAGCACTTACTTTCTCCACAATTCCTCGACAACATGGCAGACGACGCTAGCAACAGCCAATGGATTTCGAATCAACAAGCAAAAAACAAAGATCAAGTCAACATTCAGCATATCGAGGATACTTCTGCCATCTACCCGGAAGACCACATCACATACCCTCCCAACACATGGTCTCGATACCGGTCTGTTGCGACTTGCAAACTTTTGATGTGTATTTTGCCCGCTTATACGCGTCCCGCCATAGGGGTATGATTCGAGAAGCTGTCGCCGAGTTCCTCGGCGTGTGTATCCTTATCATCTTTGGTTCTGGTGTCAATTGTCAAGTTGCCCTCTCATCAGATCCTGGCGTCGCTTCGAGCCCAAAGGGCGTATGTCTTTTGGGATCTCGCCAATTACAAAACGCTGATGAAATACGGTCATTCATCTATCTAGTCCTACCTGTCTGTTAGCTTTGGCTGGGCTGCTGGACTCGCACTGGGCGCTTGGGTATCAGGCGGCATCTCCGGTGGGCACATTAACCCTGCAGTACGTACTTCTTCTCCCTCTGGGACCTACGTTGTTGATATGTGTATTCAGGTCACTTTGGCTCTTGCCGTATACCGTGGCTTCCCTTGGAGAAAGGTACCCGTCTACATTATTTCGCAGCTTTTAGGAGGTATTATGGGTGCTGCATTCGTATACTGGAATTATTTCCACGCTATTGACATATACGAGGGCGGAAAAGGAGTTAGAACACTGAAGACGGCAGGCTTCTTTGGGACATTCGCAGTCAGTATCATACCATTATCTTTTTCTTGCATTACTTCTGACCATATTTTGGTAGATGGATTATATGACATCAGTGTCATGCTTCTTCTCCGAATTCCTCGCTACTGCTGTACTCGTCATCTTCGTCTTTATGTTGAATGACAAGTACAATTCCCCACCTCCCAGCGGTCTTGCCCCCCTCGTCATCTTCATCATCATTATAGGTATCAGCGCATCACTGGGTATGGAAACGTCTTTCGCCATTAATCCCGCTCGCGACTTGGGTCCTCGCCTTCTTACCTCTATGGTTGGCTATGGAAAGGCTGTTTACACATACCGCAAGTGCGTTTCCATCCTCACTCCATTCTTTTACCGTGAGCTAATTGATTACCCCAGCCACTACTGGATTTGGTGTCCCATCATGGCACCCTTCTTGGGCGCCCTCGCAGGAGCAGGCTTCTACGATTTATTCCTCTACATTGGAGAAGACAGTATCTTCAACAAGCCTAACGCAGCTGCACGTCGTAACCGCATGCATGCTGAGCGCGCTCAGTCCGGCAACTTTGTTCACGGCCCTGATGCCGTTTAATTCGACGTACCAAAGCTGCAGTGATCACCATCATCTCAAACACACACTTTTCGGACGTTCTGTCTCATACAACTCGATTCCCATTCAATTCTTCAATTCCTCAATTTCTTGTTCACACTACATCATGGACGTAATTTTCTTTCGTGTCGCAAGTATATAATAATATTGCATACATATAGAGAATAATCAAGTATAAATGAAATATATGGTAACCAAACCATAACGCCAACAAGTCACTACCTAAAGGTTCCTTTGTGGTTTTGTTACGAGTTGAAGAAAATGGACACCGTAGGTGAGCTTTGTCTTAACATGACGAGGGACACCCTCCTTGATATCACATTTATTTCTTTACATATCACATCCCATTGTTACGCTCACACAAACGACTGGATACGTATATACAGTCAAAACGGTACTACTACCGGACACCCTCAGTTGTTTATACCACAAGCTGAGGATTAGTACTTACGACATCTGTGGATAACTAGGTTTCGGATTCTAACAGGTTTTACCTCCCAGATTGGCCAATATAAAGACTTGCAGCTGTTTTTATTTCGAAATCTCGCTCCTATGACCCTCTCAAGCTCTGAAAATCATCACTTGAAGTCAATGTCCCTGTTTCTCGGCCTTTCTGGATTTTGAAACTGAGCACCGGATAAACTGATAAAAGTTCAAGTTGACCACATAAATCGAGGCCAAACAGTAACATGGTGCGTTTTCTAAAAAATTAGTAGAAATACCGCAAATATAAGACAATTGGTCGGTCGGAGTATACCAACGAAGGTGGCGCAGGATCATGAGTAATATCGTTGTAATACCTGACGCTCAAAGAATCCTTTTGGATCATGACGTTTCAGCTTCGACGCTCTCACTATTACAGAGGACGTACATCAATAAAGCCACCGTGAAAATCCTGATGTGGAGTGCTAGGTATTACTAGGAAAGTCACAAAGCTATTAAGGACTGAGCAGCGACTTACCTTTTGAGAGCCCAGTCAGAATAAGACTCATCAAAATCCAAAGTTGGACATTGCATCAACCATAGTTGGCTCCTTGTGAAGTTTCAATCGAGGTAGTATATCAAAACCTAGAGTTTGGGCAACGTCAAAGTGGCTAAGACAGCATAGCGGATAGCCCTACAACCCGACAATGGTAATTCAACACTGATTTGAATACGTATTTAAGTCCTGTCTTTCAATCGGGGTCTAGACGTAATGTCCATACCTAGTGAATAAGAATTAGGATGGGTCAGATCTCTGGAAACAAGCGACTGTCGAATATGCACCAGTAACATAGCTGCAAGGAGTGAACGCAATCTAGCAATTCTTCTTTGTTGGCAGCACAATGTTTTTCGAGTATTGAATCGCATGTGTTAGAGAGATACATATTGATAAGATAAAACTATGCTGATACAACTCAACGGCCAGAATCAAGGGTAAGATGTCTCTCAAAGCCAAGCACCCGAAGTTCACCATAAGCGCTGCAGATTCAATACCACGCAAGCAAGGACCAAAACGTACACTCGTCAATCTGCATCCAACATCACCATCTTCCGACAATGCGTCCAATCGCGGCGACGAACCCTGCACCGCCACCAAGGAGCAGCAGCCATACGCCAAGATCCCATGCAATGCGTTTCCTAAACTGTTTTCTCTGCAACGCACGCTCCTTGCGCAGCAGAAGCTCGTCCGGCCCATTTCGACCTTCGCGCGACTGGGCGTTCTGCGGTGTCAGGATGGTAAGCGGACGTTCGAAGAAATGCGCGATGACGTGTAAAACGGCTGGAGGGATGGCGGTCACTTGGTCATATTCGGGCAAGAAGTAAGAGTGTGATGGACTTGCCTGGGAGGAAGTAGGTATTTGTTAGGGCGGAAAGAAGGAGGATGTCACTGAGGATGGCTGAAATACTCGGAGGAACGAGGGTCAGAGCAGCGACGAGGATCAAGAGAAGGGTTTTGAATACGGGGAATGACGTTGGGTAGCGAAGTCGGTTAGGAATGGGGAGAGAGGGTATGGCGACAATGAGATATGGAATACTGAGAAACAGAGTGACAGCATTGAACACTGGAATGATTGGGAGGACAGAGGATTGAGATGCTATTGACTACAAAATATATAAGCGACAAAAAGAAGTCAATTAAATGGATTAACCAACAGTCTCTGGTATGCTCGGATTGGCAGAGAAGATCACGAGCGGCAACGTCAAGAAGAGGGCCAGTATGATGGACAGAATGCAAAGGAGTTCAAAGGAGCGGAACTTAGAGGGCTTGGACGTCGTTATAGGCTGATGAGATCCCCTTAAAGATGTATACAGGGACAGTGTGGACGAGGATGTGAACGCAAAAGCAATCGTGACTTGACTCACAAGATCAACTTGAGGATTAGTAAGAGATATACGGACGCACCAGGTCCTTGCCACAAGGTTCCCGTTCGTAGCCAGCCGGCATTTCCCAACGGAATGTGGTGCACATAGGCGTAGGTAATACATATTAACCATATAATATATGTGCAAAGTGTTAACCAAGTTGTGTAAACAATGCGTTTCGAATCAAGTGACTGAGCAAAGGACACTGGTGTAACTGCAAGAATGAGTATGGTTGTCAGGCCAAGCCGAAGAATTAACGAGGTGCTATTTGATAGAAGTGGAAGCAAGAGATGAACCGATTCTGGTAATGAAGCATTAGATCGAGGTTTCATGCTATAAAGAGATTGCCACACCGCGTAGATAGACTGTGGCCAGAAGGACCCTGAAAGCGCCTATACCTGCCCTAACTACGCTCCTTAGGATTCTTCGACGTTTTTCTTTCCCTCCTCCTCTCGCAAAGAGATCGAGGATGACGTCTTCAAGTTCTGCAGATCGTGTATACCGAGAAAGCATATACAAGAGTTGTCTCGCAAACGTCGCTAATACGGCAAACACAATAAGTGAAGGTAATCCGTAATTTAGAGCTGTCTCAGTGTGCGGAAGAAACATAGCTCCAAGCTTGAGGTAGGGGATGAGGAGGTAGAGTAGGACAACGGAAGGACTGAGGGGCGGCGTAGATGGTCTATGGACATCGAAATGAGATATGCAATCATCGGCTTCGTCGTCACTGTCATTGTCGAGATGTATAGGTACTTGGGTGTCTTCGTCGTGAACAAGAATAAGCGCAGCAGAGGAATCGAGGGGTGTGAGACGAGGAGAAGAGGGACGAGAGGAACCTGACGAGCTCAAGGAGCTTGTGGACGCGCGTCGTGGAGGCCGGGACCCCAGGGGGTTAGAGGGTTCGCCACAGTCCATTCTTCAAGTGCGGTGTGCGACTGTGCAGGGCGTGCGGAATGTCGTCGGGCACCGGAAACACATGGGTCACTACATCTCTTACTATCTTCAACGATTTGTATCGCTCAAAATGGTAATGAATGTTCGATACCGAAACACTGTGTGAACCTACTCCTCAATGAGATTTGACTTGTTCTGATGCACTGCGACCCATTTGGACCTGACCTCAGCGTGATTTTGTTCTTTCATACTACCTTCTGTTCCACAACATGGATTCTGACAATGATTTCGCAATGTATGACACGCTGCTTGACCCCGAGGTGCTCCAGGTGCCTGAAGCTTATGACAAAATCCAGGAAAATACGACAGATTCAGGAAAACACGACTCTGAATGCAGGTCAGTCTTAACCTTGTTACCAAATCCTATTCTCATTGTTACTCTGCTCAGACTCTGCCAAAACCTCCCTCGCAACTCAGTTATGATGCTTTGCCAACACTACCAGTGTTCAATGAAGGTAGCCCAGGATGAAATATAATAGCTAGTGCAGGCACCTCAACACCAGCTGCGATGCAGAAAATCAAATGTCCTGTTGGCAGATTTTGTGGATCAGGTCCACTACAACTTGCCAGGGCACGAGGAGAGCTTGTAGGGAAGAAAAAAAGACCTGTTGGAAGGCCTCATAAGAACTTTGCCTTTGGTACTTCAAAGTTGCCTCCAGCTGCATCTATCAGAGGCTGGGTTAGTGATGAAACCATCTAATTCTTTTTCCTCAACCCTTGTCTGAATTCTCTATTTTCTTTTGTCTCTATTTGTTTGTGCTCCATTTGATGTCTCAACATGTTGGACCTTCTAGGTCTACTTTGGAATTGTACTCCTTCCAAAACCTTGCCTTTCTTGAACCTTCAATTAGTGGGTCTATGCTCTAAGGTGAGCTTTAAGGTGAGCTCTCAGGTCAGCAGTCCTTAACATAATCTACTCCTAAAATACACTCTTTAGATCCTCCTTTTCCAGCTGTGTAACTGAGCTCCAAAAGTGACTCTTACACCAAGCACAGACAATGTATTAGTATGATTGAATATAATCAAATAGAGAAATGTTATGTTAAGTGGGAGCACTTGGTGGCAGGTTACACACTGGTGCTGTCAAACAATGGTGGAGGAAACCACTTTTTTCAGATATTCCTAAGGAATCAGCCAATTGAATGTTAGTATGGATCAATAGCCTGGCAGTAGTGTATTTCCACTGCAGTGCAACCATATTGAATGCAGACATTGAACAAGTGGGTTAACTGGCTGGAGATGTGGAGATACGGTCAGAACCGTGACCGTCCAGCAGCGGATGGGAAATCTCAGGTATTACTCTTTTTGGAATTGTAGCCATCAACCTCTCAAGAGGTTGTCTTCGAAGGGCCTTTTACTGTCACGATAATGGGGCCTAATGGCTCATCAAGAAACATGCACTGTCGTGCCTAAGGTGCCAAAAATCCCCTTGCAAATACTCTCTGCCTACAAAAATTCATTCTGTGGGAAACAGTATGACACAATCGCAGCTGCATCAAGGGCGCTTGTAAACAATGGCTCTTATGACAACGGATCTTATGACAGAGAGATGATCATCATGAAGTACATGTGCAGGACAATGTGGTAATACAATCACGCGGGGTCCAACGATGACGGTATTGGTGTATAATTTAGAAATGACTGGTTCTTGAGCAATGTATTAGAGGCGCAGCATTCTTGTTTCATGAAATGATGATGAGTAAAAGAGGGTGTGTATTAGTATTCAATACAATAGCGATGGAGAATGCATTTCGTACTGTCAGTATAATGCATAATAGTTGCGCCTGTATATTGTAACCACTGACAGGCACGGCTAGACAAGATCAGCTCGGAATCACTCCTGCCAAAGACTATGTAGAACAGTTGACATCAAACCGAAGAAGGCATGTCTATTTAAGCCTGACAAAAGTTCAACGTTGCAATCGCTGCATATCCTATCGAACAATGACTTCTGGTGATATAAGCAATGCTTCTACCAACTCCAGGCTCTACAATGCTATCATATTCGATCTTGGCGATGTTCTTTTCAACTGGTCTACATGTCCAGAATCTCCTGTCCCAGCAAGAGTCTTTCGCAAAATTCTTTTCTCTTCTCACTGGTTTGAATATGAGAAGGGTAATCTGGATGAGGCCGAAGTATACTCTCTTGTTGCGAAGCAATTCTCACTTGAACCTGCTGCGGTCGAGAAAACATTCCAAACTCTTCGGGACTCTCTGCAGAGCAACAAAAAAATGCTAGAGGTCATCAGAGAGCTCAAAGAAACAGGAATTTCAATCTATACCATGTCCAACATATCAGCACCGGACTGGGAGATCTTGAAAACGAAAGAAACCCCAGCAGAGTGGGCACTATTTGATTATACATTCACGTCGTATGTTTCATGCCTAACTCAATCTATGCCGGACAGAAGGTTTACTAATGGTCTATTTTCAGTGCTGCTGCTGGTAAGCGCAAGCCGAACGTTGGTTTCTTTAAACATGTTATAAAGGAGAGTGGTATCAATCCTTCCCACACAATATTCATCGACGACAAGTTGGAGAAGGTCTTGACGGCTCGATCTTTTGGAATGCATGGGATTATTTTCGATGACGAGTCCAAAGTGATTAAAGACCTCAAGAATCTTTGTATTGATCCAATTCTCCGTGGAAAGAGATTTCTTGACTCTCGCAAGAAGAATCTGAAATCTGTCACCTCAAATAACATTGAATTTATGGAGGTCTGCTCCATATATTTCATTCTTACCACATACCAGTTTACTAATGGTTTTTGTCAGAACTTTTCACAACTTCTCATTCTCCTAGCGACAGGTGACGAGTAAGTTTGATTCTTGTTTAGATGAATCGAAAATTTGTGATGTGCTCGAGAAGGTCTCTGGTCGATCTCAGCATGGACTCCCAGGGACTATTCAACTTCTTTAAGGATCGTGGTGTGCTCACAACATAACTTTTCCCGTGTGTTTGATTCAATGTTCATGTAGCTATAAAAACTGAATATGCCTATCAGGAACGACCTTGATACGACTTCAATCGGCCTTACTGTCCTAAACCATGTCGATATGGACACCAAACATAATATCATGGACGAAATGCTCCAGTACCAAGACTCGGATGGAATTATCCAAGTATACTTTGACCATTACCGTCCTCGGATGGGTAAAACCTGAAATCCCTTTCCTGAGATGATGAAATTATTGATATACCATATTCTATAGATCCTATCGTCTGCGTCAACGTGCTCAACCTCTTTTATCAAAACGGTAGAGGCCATGAACTATCACTGACACTTGACTGGGTCGAGCAAGTCCTCAGGAATCGCGCATATATAGCAGGGACATATTATTATGTCGGAGCTGACCATTTCTTGTTCTTCCTGTCTCGCCTCCTCCAGAACTCTGCGGAGGTACGCGAACGCCTCGGACCGATGTTTAAAGAGCGGGTCATGGAACGTTGTGGCATAGAAGGGGACTCCTTTTCTCTTGCAGCTCGTATCATTGCTGCGACGACAGTAGATCTGGTAGACGAACGCGATTTCAAAGCTCTTCTCTAAATGCAATGCGAGGATGGTTCGTGGGGTAATGGGTGGTCCTATAAATATGGATCATCTCCAATCTGCATTCAAAATGATGGTGTAACCACTGCACTTGCCATCCGCAGCATTGAAGAGGTCCAGTCACTGCGCAAGAGGAAGTAAAACACTCCAACTCTGAGGCAAACTTTACTGCTTCTCCGCAGAATACTTTGAGGGCTGGAAGGCATAAATCGAATACATAATTTGGGAAGATACGGATTATCTATTTTGGTGAAGAATGAGAGGGTACATAGCTTATGTCCGTCCACTGCCCAAGTGGAACTTATTAAACTCTTAATTCGCTTCTCTTCGGCTTTTGCAAGTTCACTGGTATTATGTAGTAGTGTATAACCTGTTTGAAGCAGACTTTACGTCAAATTTGTGAAACTTCAGGCGGCCTACATTCATGCAAGTGGCGCAACTAGCGAATTGAACGCGGGTCAAGACACGTCATGCGTCAAGTTCTTTTCTTCTGAGTTTATGGCAGTGAGCAGTCTCCTCAGGCATACTACTTTGCTTATGGTTCTTACTTCCCAGTCGAAGCAAAATTACGACAAAGACTTCACCAGCACACTTAGCCTCGGAATACATTCACTCGAGTCATGAAGAACGTTTCCGTCTCGGCTTGGGGATTTCTGTCCTACGAAACGTGTGCTTCACAGCCAGTTGCGCTACTGGATCCAACAAGCTGTAGCTCACCATACAAGGATTCCATTATCACATTGACTTCGGCAAGTTATGATACTTTGCGTGAATTTTTTTATCATTGAGCATGCAACTCACGAGGTCCAGCAAGCTTTGGTCCAGAAAAAAATGTGTCGTCGATTGAATGAGTCCAGACGTGCAGTCGACAACCATTAATTACATCAAGAGATCCATTCATGTCGACCTGTAAACTCGTATGAACTAAGATCAGCTAACAATCAATTACCATTGTTTCAACATTGAGATCCTCGCGTTCGTTATTTGGAAAATTTCCGAAGGGGCATATTGACAGTAGTGTACACTCCAGTACGTATTGCAGAAAGAAAAAGGTATTGAACGAATGACTAACGAAAAATACATAGTCTTTCGTACGGACTCGCCTAATCCGGGAAGCATAGTGAGAGAACTGATGAATGATTGATGAATGCAAGGGAGAAGATAGGCAGTATAGTATGCATTAAAATGAAAAAGGTAGTAACCATAATAATGACAGCACAAATATCCAGAGAGTGAAAAGTCGAACGAGCGGAAGGGAGCATATGGCAATCCCGTGAAGTAGACCAACCAATCAACCCAAATAACTCACATGATGACACACTTGCAGCATCCGCCGCTTTCTTCGTCCCGATCGTCCGGCAGTTGTTGTCTTACCTTTGACCGTTTTTCCGGATCTGTGGTGGTAGCGATGGGTGCAGGAAGGTGAATCTTGGTCGAAGGGCCAGGAGCATAGTCAGAAAACGGCGCTGGCGACGGGGCCGTGCGAGCAGGAAGCCGTGTCTGACTATCTACATACGTCTGATGAGAAGGTGTCGACTGGATTTCTTCCTCAAGCTGTGGTTTAGGAACTTGAGGTTCAGACTGTGCGAACTCGTCCATGGGGATAGATTCTGGTTCTACATCGACGCGTGCTCGCCGGTACTTCGAATCGTCATAGGCAAAGGTTCCGGGTGCCTGGAAGGATGAGGAGGTCAGAGGAGCAAGGAGGTTGGAGAATGACAAATCAACGCACAGGGGCCGGTGTTGTGTCAGCCAGCCGCGGCACGGAGTTTCCATCAACTTTCTGGTAGTGCTCGTCCAGACCTTTCTTACGCGCCACAACAGGAAGTACCACCTGCGTTACGTAAATCAGCATAAATGGTCATAATGAGACAGGATTTAGAGGGAAAAAATCATTAAAGGTGGTAGATTGATACTCACATCGTCCCAGTTACCTTGATGTGGTACTGGCTGGGTCCACTCTGGAATTGCGTCAATCATCATATCGTCGTTGCCATTACCGGGCGTCGGATACCGCGCTACACTCCTTCGTTTCGCCTCCTCATCCAAATCTTTCTTTGATGCCACTGTTTTTGCACGCGATTTCCCAGCCGGTGTTCGTGGCTTGGAGGCAGCCCGTTTATTTGGTGTGGCCTTCGCTTGCTGTTGCGAGCGCTGTCTGGACTGTGGCGATGGCGTATGGGACGAGGAAGGTGTCGGAGGAGGCTCGCTCGCGCCACGGATGATCGGCGTTGGAGTCACGACGCGCGACTCAGATGACTGACGAGAACGTGCAGGTATCTTTGACTGTCGAGTGGCAGCATTTCGGGAACTGGGTCGTTTGGATCGGATGGTCGTTGGTGTAAGGCTGCTGTGCGTACCATGACTTGTCCATGAGATATCCTGCTGCGTTGAACTTGTTCCATTCAACGTGGCATGGCTCAAACGCTCATCAAAGGTATTGTCATCTTGTCTTTCATCCTCGTCCTCATAGCGCGCATATTGACCGTAGACTTCGTCATCATCAACGAAATTCCCTCCTTCTGACCCGTCTAAATCTGTTAAAGGCGCTTCATCCAGAACTCTCCCAACCCGTCCTACCTCTTCATCATCCAGATGCAGACTCTCCCTTTCTCTGCTGCCATCCCCAATCCACGACCCGCTGTCCGCTCGTTTCCTTCTCTTCTTTGCCCCCTCGCGTCTTTCACGCTCCCGTGCCCTTATGGTGTGTCCATAATTCGCGATATCCAGCATCTCTTGCCTTCGGCCAACTCGGAGCTCACCAACTCCACCATTACGGGAGACTTCGCCACGATACCAGTGCTCGAATGGGCGTTCTTCGGATTCTGTTGAAGGCCGCGGAGGTCCAATATCCGGGGAGGCTGACCGTTGTGAGGGTGTCTTGGAAGATGAGGCGGAAGCAGGGTTGAATGGCGGAGGTTCGTTCAGGAGGCCGAGGCCCACGTTCGTATTTACGTCTACGGAAAGGTTGGGCCGTGGGACGGCGGTAAGAGTGCGCTGGCCATTTTCTGCAAAAGCAGAATGGGATACGGGGGTAGTTGGGGTACTCGTGGCACGATGACCATTGATAACCGGAGACGACAAAACGCGGTCCTTATTGGAGACACTGGTTGATGCCGAAAGAGGAGGCGAGCGCCCTGTAGGCTGCGGTATTCTCGTCGGTCGTACGTCCAGACTACGCATGGACTTATCGTTGCCAGGTGGGCTGCCTTTGGTCTTTAGGCGGGAAGTTGTTCCGTAGGCAACTTCCGATAGGTAAGGTTGGGAGTAGGTCCTTGAGCGTTGAAAGTGTGATGTTGAGCCTGGAGTCGGAGACGAAAGCTTTCTTTTTGACGGGCTGACGCCATTCGGCCGCGAGTTTATTGGTATTCGGTCTAATGTTGTTCGGGGTACTGATTTCTGGTATTGATTCCGCATCACACTGGCATTACTCTGAAGAAAAGGAGAAGACGGGGTATCTTTGGCATTGATATAAGCGGCCGCCGTCGTCAGGTCGGTGTGCATTGAGATGTAGTGGTCGTCCTGGGACGCCAACGACACTGCAGACATGCGCTTCGCGAGCGTCCGGCTTTCACTTTCAAGGCCTGCGACGTGAGTAGTTAGAAACATGCTTGCGGAAGTTGCATGTGTTCAGAGCCATACGTTTCCTGAGAGCAGGCACAACTTCCTCGTCCCAAGACGGGCCATTCGCCGGATACCGTACAGTCTGTATTTGAGCCATACTCACCGCCTCGGCCCGCCAGACAGAAGAAAGAGCTCCTGAACGCCAGATGGGCCAGGAGAAAGCAGGAATGGAGATCTACACGGCACAAAGCAAGTGTCGGCCACCAAGATGCGGCGAACACTACAAATTCTTGACCGTGAGAGCTAATCCCGCTTATCACCATCACAATCCCTTTTATAGCCGCCCGTAAATGAGGCGCTCCTTCGACTTATGCCCCAATATTGGGGTCAGCGGCTCAAGGCATCACAGGCCTCATATGAAATGGTGATTTTGTTGAAATCTGTCTTTCATTACAAGCCATCTACCATCTGGCCTGAATTCATTCTAC
>QLON01006516.1:0-14523 GCA_003313675.1 Termitomyces heimii
TGTGTCCCAACAACTTGGAGTCAGCTTGCAGGGCGCGACGTGTGACATTGCTATCCGTCACCTTCTGCCATTCCAATTCTAGCCCCGGCTACTCACGAATTATCATGTCTTTCCACCTATACAAACTTTAGATTCAATTCTCCCGTTTTCTATAAAAGCCCTCTCTACAAACTTCTTGTTTTTTCAGAAAATGGGCAACTCGCACTCTTCCCCCCTTCCCTCTCCTCACCCACCCAAGTCCCGCGCCTTCAACCGCCAGCGCTCTGCTGTCTTCTCGCGCATCAGTCTCGGCTGCACATCTGTCGCAGAGTCTGCTTCTAGCCAGGACTCTTCCACTCTCATCAATGAAAAGGTTCCTCATCCCAAACGCCAGCTCTCGCATTCCTCGAGTCTGCCGACTCTGTTGAACGTCGCCTACGCGCCGTCAGAGGGTGTCTCAAGTGACGCCGTCGCAGCGTACAATGCATTTCTGCGTGACTTTCCAGGTATCTTCTCAGACTCAGAGTTCGTGTCAGCAATCTCATCTGCGTGCCTTAGAGTATCGATCGACGTGGATACTCGACACGCTTCGTAGGACTGACTACACCAGGCTTGAACATACTGGGGAAACCTATGTCGACTACATGGGCGGTGCCTTGTTTCCAGAGAGCTTGATCAAAGTTCACACTGACTTTCTCAGTCGCAACGTCATGGGAAACACCCACTCCGTTAGCAACAGGTGACTATATGCGCCCGAAACGCGCCCGAAATCGCTGATCATCTAATTCAGTTCCAAACTATCTCTGCAATGTGCCGATGAGGCGCGTGCTGCCGTTTTGTCCTTTTTTAAGGCACCGCCAGAATATACTGTCGTGTTTACTGCGAACGCGACGGGTGCCTTGAAGTTGGTGGGAGAATCTTTTCCCTTCACCGGCGGAAGCAGCTATGTGCTCGGCTCTGATTCACACAATAGCGTACGTCATAAGCATCTTTTAATATAACTCAGAGATAAGATTTGATCAAACCATAACACAGGTTCATGGGATCAGGCAATATGCGACCAATCGTGGAGCGAAAGTTGCCTACATCCCAACAACACCCAATGGAGGCTTTGACGCGTCAGTCGCAAAGGTAAAGGGTTTTTGCCCGCTGCATCACCCGAATAAGGACCCTTTCTCATCCCTGTCCCAGAACACCCTCTTACGCAACCGGCCAAGATCACGCGAACTCGCACCTAGTCTATTCGCCCTCACCGGACAGTCCAACATTTCTAATAGCAAGAATCCTCTGTCCATGATCGCATACGCCGGGTCCCTCGGGTACCATACCATATTGGACGCCGCAGCCTTGGCACCAACGTCCACTTTCTCGCTCAAGGAATACCCAGTCGATGCCATGGCAGTCTCATTCTACAAGATGTTTGGCTTCCCTACTGGTGTCGGAGCGTTAATCGTCAAAGAGTCTTTCCTGGCACAGCTCCAACGACCTTGGTTCGCTGGTGGTACCGTTGACGTCGTGCAAGTACCTGGGACCATCATGACGCGTGCTCACAAGCTATATGAACAGTTTGAGGTACGCGGAGTATTTATCTGTGTGACTATTCCCGCGGTTTTTGACTGTCTCAACCCGATGAACAGGACGGCACGATCAATTACTTGACTTTGCCCGCCATCACAGATGGCCTCCAGTTCCTCTCCGCTTACCTCCCGTTCCTTCCCCTCCGCCTTTCCTCCCTCCTTCACTATCTAGTCGACTCCCTATCTGGTCTATGCCACGACACAACCGGGAGCCCTGTTGTACGCATCCTCTCCAGGCTCCCGACGCGGCGTCTGAAATCCGTCGGGGATCAGACCGAAACCGGATCAACGGTATCCTTGATCTTTCTGGATGTAAGCTTCTTACCCCGCGTTCAGTGACCCTTATTGACTGCGTCCCGGCTAGCCGAAGGGTGAGATGATCCCGAATTCATTTATTGAATACTCAGCATCAAAGCAATTTATTTCCCTGCGCACGGGGTGCATGTGTAATCCTGGCGCCGCGGCAGCGATCCTGGGCATCCAGGAAGACATGGACAAACTCTACCCTGGCGTGACGCTCAAGGACTTTGAGCTCGCTGTCGGACGCGAGCTGGGTGTCGTGCGCATCAGCTTGGGCCTCGCGAGTAATTTCCAGGACGTGTGGAAGGTGTTGTGCTTTGCGGCTATGATCGGGGTCGACAAGGCCCGCACGGCACTTTGGGAGAGGTGGGTGGAGAGCAAGGAGGAGTCGGCGTGCTGCGTTGGGCAGGCAATTTAGCCCCGTTGCCCACGGACACTTGCATTCTCGCATGCATGGAACCATATAGAAGCTTCAAAGACTTGGATGGAGTCACAACTGGAGGATTTGCAGGTCACGTGGATTATATCCATCCACAGAGGTTCGATCTTAATTCGCTTGTGCCATTGTGCTTTACTACCTTAGATCTGGACACTTTCTTTTCTTTTTCTCTCACCTTGTATGTCTTAATGGTTGTATATAGTTATCCGTTTTGATTGTAATGTATATGTAATATATTGACATGCTGAAATGGATTGAATGATGTTCGATTCCCGGACAGTGTTTCTCTCTTCTGATTCTTATCATTTCGTTTCCGCCGAGGTAGGAGGTGTATCTATTAGATCTCGTGTGGTCTCCTGTTGTATATGGCACTGACATAACCCGCTTTAACTTCAAGCAGCGTAAATGACAAGATTTTACCCATGAGATGAGCAACTTTGTTGTTGTTGTTCATCTGCTGTTGTTCTATCGACGACTCAGATAGGGTTCTCTATAAATCTCTCAGTTTCCCTTACTCCCGGCAGGATCCATCCGGACCCTACCCACAGTCTTTGGAAACCAATCCGCTTTCAGCTACAACATGTTATCTTAGACGCACAGCCATCGCCTTGCCTTACGTGGAAGACATACTGACTAGGTTGTACACAACGTAATGGCTTCTTTTATCTTGAAATGATCCATCGGCAGCCCATGTGCTGTAAGTCGTTAGCATGCGGAGGAAGAGAAGCGACTAAGGGAGTATCACGAGTTGTGGTGTTCGCAGCATCAGGATGTAGATTGGTAGGTAGATAGGTAGAGTTATCAGCTAGGTTGCATTTGGTCGCGTACCCAGGCATTTTTGCCTTTTGAATTATGTGTCTAGTATCCACTCCAGCACCACCTTGGACAGTTACCTGCAATGATCGCCACTGATTAATAACTTTGGTGCCGAACTCTCTTGATTCTTGAAACGCAATATGATAGTCATTTAGTGTTAGTGCTGAGTGTACCTAGTAGAGTACAATCGTCCCGCACTGTTCGGCGTGTCCTGAGCCGTGCGCGATACTTCATACATTGACCACTAAACTGGTAGATTATCATCACTGACCCCTGGCGTGGGCTTGATTATTCTGCAGTAGGAACATTGAATGGAACGGATACCCACCTGAGACGAACGAATGGCTGATCTCATCTATAGTTTTAACATCTATCTCGGTTATAAGCGGTAGTCTGCTCTTAGTTGTGTTATATCAAGCACGAGAATCGCTTCCCGTCTCGTGGAAAACATACTGATTGGATATTTTTTTGGCAGTGTCATCTTCAATCTTGGATTGTTCCATCGGCATTCCACATGCTAAAAATGTTATTATTTGTCGAAGTGCCGGCTAGGTCTATGCATGAACTTCGGAACTCCGTGGTACATACCATTGGTACGTCCCAAATATACTACGGGCATTTCCATCCCTTCGAATGCTGTGTCTATTTATTCTAGCACCACTTGGACAGGTTATCTGCAATGATCACCTGATTGATACCTCTGGCGCTGAACTGTTTCTTTTTGACGCGCGCAGACATAGCCATCTTGCCGAAGCCATACGTGGTACGTCATAAGATCGACGAGTGAACCGATAATGATCAACTGACTCTTGGCACAGAGCTTATTCTGCGGAAACCGGAACTTTGAAGAAATGAACACCAAAAAACTGAATGGCTGATTATATCTTTCTGCATTAGTCTATTCTTGGCCTTTGTTATAATCTTTCAGCTTAATCATCACTTGACATACCGTGGAAAACATACTGACTGACAAGGTTGTGTACGGACGTGATGTCATCTTTTATCTTGAAATGATCCATCGGCAGCCCATGTGCTGTAAGTGGTCATTATTCAAGAGAAGAGAAGCAACAAAGGGAGTATCACGAGTTGTGGTTTTCTCAGCATCCGTATGGAGATTGGTAGGTAAATAGGTAAAATTATCAGTTAGGTCGCATTTGGTCGCATAAGGAGGCATTTTCGCCTTTTGAATGCTGTGTCTAACTCCAGCACCACCTTGGACAGACACCTGCAATGATCACCTCCATTGATTAATAACTTTAGTGCTGAACTTCTATTTCTTCTTGAAGCACACACTACGATAGTAATTTAGTGTTTAGTGCTGGGTGTACCTAGTAGAGTAGAATCGTTCCACACCATTCGGTGTGTCATGAGCCATACGTGATGCGTCATACATCGACCAATAGACCAATAAATGATTATCACTGACTCCTGGCACGAGATTAATCTATAGAAAGGGAAATATTGAATGAAATGAACACCAGAAAACTAAATGGTTAATCTCATCCGTGGTTTAAACCATATACCTCGGTGATAAGCGTCAGACTGCGCTCTCAATCATGTTATATCAAGCACGAGAATCGCTTGGCGTCCTATAGAAAACATACTGATCGGATTTTTTTTGCAATCTGGAATACCATCTTCTATCTTGGATCATTCCATCGACATTCCACATGCTAAAAAGGTTGTTATTAGTCGAAATACCGGCTAGGTCTACGCATGAACTGCCGGTATCCGTGTTGTACATACCCTTTGTTGTGTACCAAATATGCTACGGGCATCTTCCGACCTTCGGATGTCGTGTCTATTTATTCTAGCACGTTAACTGCAATGATCACCTGATTGATACCTCTAGCGCTGAAGCACGCAGATATAGCCATCTTCCGTCAGATCTTCACAAGCCCTACGTGGTACGTCATAAGACAGCGTGAACAAATAATGATCAACTGACTCTTGGCACGAGCTTATTTTACAGAAACCGTAACATTGGATAAAATGATGGCCTTTTCTATGAACTTCTAGCATGACCATCGTTTGACATACCGTGAAAAACATACTGACGGGGTTGAGTAAATTGCGGTGTCATCTTGCATCCATCTTGCGCGTCGTCTCGACTTCCCCACGTGACATCATTATTATTAGCAGAAGAAGCAATATCACGAGTCGTGGTTTGAACAGCATCCGAAAATTTATGGTGTCTGGAGTCATACGTGGGACGTGGCGACGTGAGTAAAACACGAGTAAACTAATTTTATCGACCACTCTTTGCACGAGCGTAGTTGCTGTCACTGTTCCATAGAAACCGGAACGTAAAACCAAACAAGCACGAGGAAACTTATCGGCTGATATCATCGGCAGTCAATTGTTTAGAATTTCGGTTCACTACCAATACAGAATATTGGACAAGAGAGGGTCGGACGGGACAGGCTAGAAGAGAGGATAAAATATCAAACGTTGAAAAGGTTCCGAATTCATAGATCTTTATCTTAGGGGGCGACGCGGACCCTGAGTGGCAATTGTGCGCCCTTCTCTACCTCACCCTCGATTGTCGGAACCATGATGAGAGCTGCTTCCCTGCGAATCTTCTTCGTCTCGGGCGTTGGGGAGAACTCCATCTGTCCAATGATCTCAAAAAGGAATGCCTGAAGTTCTGCGTAGGCGAATTTCCAGCCGATGCATGCGCTACTCGTGAAAATACAGGTTCAATGACAAAAATGGAAAGCGCCGAATCGGACAGAGGGTGAGCAAATACATCCGTCAGATCCATGTAACACGGATCGCTCGCATATAGCACTCACCGTATACCACCTGAGAAAGTCAGGCTGGGAGGGGTAAGGTAAAACATTTATGAGATATCACCCAGGTCGAAGACGTGCAAGGTGAAGTCACGCACAGGTTGCCGATAACGCCGACAGATGTTAATGTCTTAATGCCGGAGTCGAGCCACCGTTCTGGGTTGTACTTGTCTGCATCGTGACCAAAAATCTCTTTGTTCCTGCAGCCGACGACCATGTAAGCGCTTCGACCAATAAATAGACGCACAGGTACCCGAGTCGGAGAGACAGGGACGGGTACGGGTACTCATTGCAAGCACATAACGCAGGAAATGTACTAACCGATTATAGCCGTTTATGCTGGTCATAATCCGGAGACCCTTTGGGATGGGAAGTTCTGTGATTACTTCACCCGTAGTGGTGGTGATGGGCTTAGAGAGAGGAAGCACGTCATCCCGGCCCGCAACTCTGTACGTATTTACTGCTGCAGGGTGATACCGGAGCGTTTCCTGTATTCGGGATCAGGACTGTCACAAATACCGGCAGTGTGTTTTCGGATCAGACTGACCTTCAGGACTGCATTCAAATATGGCATGGCGTCCAGGTCCGTTTGGGTGTACGCCGTTTGGCCACGGGAGTGCAGAGTCTGTTGCAATTGCCTAATTTCTACTCTGAGCTTTGTTTGGACATCAGGGTGGCATGACAGTTCGAGTAACATCCAACTCAGCGTGTTAGAAGTTGTATCGTGCCCTGCAAGGGTGACTACCCTTGGTGAAACGACCAAATGTCAAGAGATAAGTCAAGTACATTGCTCTTGTAGCCTCACCGCAAGAATCCCATCATCTCTTCATCGTTCAATCGAGATTTTTCCTCTTCAGCAGAATTAGCTTTAACTGTATTCAGGGAGATTGATGAGTATCGCATGTCGGACGAATTGCTGCTTTAAGGCACACCAAGCCGACTCATGATGTCATTCCCGTGACTACGTCCTTCCAACTTCTGAGTAATCAAGCCTCTTGCAACTTGAGCAGAAAGTTTGGCTGTATAACGAGCATGTTCAAGCCTTTTTGACGGGAAGTGATCGCCGATCCATTCACGCATCCTGGTAGGTATGTAACCGATAGCATTTTGCAAAAAGACCTGCATTTTAGTCGGTTCTGTGAAAAGTCCCAAACTTCGCGGATTCAGAGGTGTATTTTATTCAGGAAGAAGATCGGGCTTACAGCAAAGATCCATAAGCTTTCCCTAGCTCATTTTTACCGTGTTCTAGGGTTTGGAATCGATAATCAAAAGCCACTAGGTTTTCCGTGTTCAAAGTGTGGCCATGACAGGAGAATTTTGTGAACGTACCTTCACCAATGGCATCCAAGGTGCACCGTGAACTCCATTGCGGTATATTTATAATGCTCGAATCTTCCCCACTAGCCGAAATGATATCCTTCCAGCTCTTGACCATCTTTAGGTGGCGATTAGTCATAAATACCCTCTATGAGATCTTCCATACCCTCGATGCACATCCAGAGAAGACTGGTTGATAGTACCTCGCCTCGGGTCCGGAGAACCCAGGCAACATGATTTTTCGTTGCCGTTTGTGTGTTTCACCTATGATTCAAATAATTTAGAATTTAAGTTCTGATGTGGTGTCAACTATGAGCATACCATCCGCCCAAGTAATGCCTTTGCCGCTTGTGAGGCGTGATATTTCCTTGCGTTCGGGTTGTTTGGGGAAGTGGTAGCCCGAAGTCTGGTAGATGTACTGGAGGGCTTTAGCGTCGGAAATGAGGAGGCGATCTTCCTGGTTAGCCAAAAGTGCTTGAAAGGATGTAAGAGGATAGTCAAGTGCTTGACTTACACCAAAGAGTCCTTTGAATCTGATAATGTCGCCGTATTTGGCCTGCCATCTGAATTCTGTCTGAAGATCGTGACGATTGGACGAAGACACCTAGTGGAACATGAGAGGTAACCAACCTCTGCAGCTTGACCTTGAACAAGTTGCACAAGATTTCCTGTATGCATCAATGTTCACATAAGGAATAATTCACATGCGAGTGAAATTACACGCTACCAAAAATGAATGACGGAGATTTTGGGCCAGGTATATGAGCAACGGAGATACGCTTCAGGCGTGCATAAAGACGATACAAGAGGGCGAATATGAGAACGCAAAGGAAGACATTCGAAATTGAGATACTCATTGGCGGGGGTAATGGGAGCTAAACCAAGTCAACTGACAGTGGCTCTTATAGAGAGTCGCTTAGATATTTTTGAAATGGAAGACCACTCCTGAGAGAAAGTTGTATGCATTAATGAGTTATCCGGATTATATACAAGGACGGTGGACTTCGGAGGAGAACCAGGCCATATATGTGCATAGTGTTTGCTAATGGAGGAAGGTGTCCCGGCGTGCGTGTATCTTCATGTCCGTAATTGTCGTACGTTTGTCTTCACTGATGACCAAAGAAGACTTCTTTGTGACTCGCAAGCAAACCGATTGCGTTAAAACACCTCACGCGACGATATCCCGTGGATATAGAGAATTATCATATGCTACAAAGCATATAGTGGATGAAGACGCTGAAGCCAGGTCACGAGCTTATCAAAGAGCCCGCTCAAAAGGTCCGAGGCGGACAAAGCACCGGATGCACAAGGTCATTCACGGGAGAGTACACCATAGCATGAAGATACCAAAACAACAAGTTCCTTGGCGTTTGTTTTCGTCGCAAGTCTAGCTTCTGAGTTTATCATGGGAAATTCTGATGAGAGATAACCCAGCTGGCCTAGAATACGATTTGGGAAGCTTGGAAAACCCAACCCAAAGATTTTGACACGTGACAGGTGTTTTGTGCGACATTTGTCCCGATCAGCCTTGTCATGGAATTTCTCTCCCAGACTTACGTTGCACTCCGAGGGCCTACCGGCGCGCCTCAGACGCCACAGGACACCATCAACAGGCTCAGCGACCGTCTCTCACCGGCGACTCTCCTTGCTGACCGAAGAGCAGCAGTGCTAGCATTGAAGGGGCTTTCTCGTGATTGCAAGCGCGATGTCGGTGATCGCGCGCTCCCTGGTCTCTTGGAAGTCCTTGCAAACGACGCCGAGGTGGACGCAGACATAGGAAAGGCCGTTTTGGAAACTCTGCAGCTTCTTTGTGACACGGAAGACGGTGATATAGCGTCGAAAGAGCTCGGATTCAAGTACACTGATCAAGTGCTGACAAATGAGAAGACGACTCATACGTTACTCTCTTTACTTGGAGACCAAACCTTTTATATACGCTTTGCGACATTGCAGTATCTTGGGACTCTTTTGCACAATAGACGTCAGATGGTGCAAGGTTACTTCCTTAAGTCACCCAATGGCACTCGAAATGTCATGTCCGTGCT
The DNA here is from genome assembly GCA_003313675.1 of Termitomyces heimii. Lineage (NCBI taxonomy): Eukaryota > Fungi > Basidiomycota > Agaricomycetes > Agaricales > Lyophyllaceae > Termitomyces > Termitomyces heimii. The sequence goes on from QLON01006516.1 coordinate 9,266, forward strand.
AGAAGATAAGCGGGAGATCATCAGAAATGGTGCGTTGTATGTTTGAAATAAAACCATCTTCTCTTCAAATTCAACACTTGAATTCATCGGATTTGCAGAGGCAATCGTCCTAGTACAGGCATTGATATCACAAAGTCCCGATATCCAAAAAGTTCTTGCCTTTGAAGGCGCATTCGAGAAGCTCTTTAGTATCGTGAGCCAAGAAGGAGGCGTTGAAGGTGGAGCTGTAACAAATAGCGCTTTGACTTGTGTTGATAGTTTACTTCGGTTCAATTCTTCCAATTCAGTAAGTCATATTTTGCTGTCTTGAAATATTGTTTAAAATATGTGTATAGAGCTATTTCCGTGAAACGGCTCTGCCGCCAGTCCTATGTTCTCTTTTACTCTTCCCAACGAATATCCAGACCCGCGATCATGCTCCCCAAGAATTCGCGCTACAATTTTGGGACAATCAGAAGCAGAATAATGCTTCACTGGTGGTGGGTATTATTGGGATGCTTGTGGGATCAAAGGGTGGTGTGAGTCAAGTATGATATTAATGTACAGATATAATCTTACGCTTCCCTCTAGCCCCAGGAAGCTATAGCGTTTACAAGGTGCCTGCTCGAATTAGCTCTTGCATCTAACGCCCCCACCCCTGTTAAGACTCAGGTTGGCCATGGTTGACATTCATTGAATGAAGACTCATTTTCTGTCCAGAGTCTTCGACTGCTTCCCACAAATTTGACTTTCCCACTTTCAGAACTTACATTGACACCTTACATGCCCGTTCCTGAAACTAATGGCGAAGAATGGGATCGGCTAGAGCCAGCATCTGCACTAGACGTCTTGATGGAGCTTGCACTGCATGGGGAATACAATGGTCTTGATAGTGGAAAACACAACAAGGATGGTCTGGAGTTGAGGGCCGCAGCAGTCTCAGTCTTTGAGGTGAACCCTCTCCGCAATTGCGATTGATACAAAGCCTTAGTGTTTGCCTTCAGAACATCGTCCAAAAGGATGAGGTTCGGCGAGCTATCTTGCAAGCAATGCTACCTTCTGAAGGTTTGTCTCTCTACGCCTATGGTACTTACTCCGGTATTGGAATGCTTATGTCCAGGCTCATCCGGACCAGGCCCGGTAACACCCCTTCTTCACGCTCTCGTTGCACCACCAAACACGACATCCGCACTGGACTTGGCGAGTGTAACATCTACCCATCTTGCTACCCTCATCTTCTCTCATCTTGTCCGTTCTTCTTCACGAGCGAAAGCTCTCGCACGCACCATCACGCCTTCTCCAGTCTCAGGTCTCCCAGATACCAACGCGGGTTTGTTCTTCGTTCCCGCGGACGGTACGCCTCCGGCCCCACTGCCGCAATCAGAGGAAGAAGACGATGAGCCTCCACAATCTGTTTTGCACGTTCTTAGCGAGAATCTATCTTTGTCGTTCCTGTCCCGGTCGCGCACGAGCACTTCTGACCGGGAGAAAAGAGAATGGGACAGACTTGTGATTGGGTACTTGTGTCTGCTCGCGCAATGGTTGTGGGAGGATCCCCAGTCTGTTCGTCAGTTCCTAGATGCGGGTGGGTTTGGCACTGTGCGTCGTTGCTTCTGATCCTTAAGACTTACTCTTCTAACGTACCTATCGCCCTCTTTCAGCTCGTTGAACCCATCAATCAAACTTCGGAAACAGACACTGTTATACCCGCCCTATGTACCTTCCTCCTTGGAATCTGCTACGAATTCGATCGCGAGCCCGGCGAAATTACAAGGCACGTTTAAGATCCACAAATCGATGTATTTCTGCTTCTCATGGATTGAATTCAGAGGAACTATATACCCCATCCTGAATCGCCTCGGCGTTGATACCCTCGTTGGACGCATGGCCCGACTGCGCGAAGATGAGAGATTCAAAGCTGTGGGCCCCGATACCATTGTTTTGCCATACCCATCCGCATCTTATCTTCAGCCGTCATTGAGACCTGAAAGGGAGGACGAGGGAGAGATCTGGTTTGATTGGGCCTTTGTTGACTTTTGGAAGTCAAATTATTGTTCGCTGTTCGATTGACTTCTGCTGCTACGTAGTATATTGATTGTTGTCTTTTTTCTAGATAGCATTCAGCGGGGACTATCTACCGAGCCGGACCAGCTATCCTCGTCGGTGTCAGGTGCGTTGTGTTTTTATGGAACAATAATTCAAGTTCATCATCTGCGTTATTGGTAGGGCAAAGCGCTGAGTCAGCAATACTTGTGGCATCCCTACGTGACATGATTCGCTCGCAGTCGCAGGAGATCGAGGCTCTGCAACATAAAATCAGGGAGCTTATTACGGCGAAAGACGAAGAGGTCGCAGCTTTTAAAGCACAAGTGAATTCTATATCATTGGAACTCCGGCATGCGGAAGAGAAGCAGAAGGACACAGAGAAAGAACAAGAGGATTTGTTAGTGTTGTTGGATGAGATGACTAGCAAACGAAAAAGGGACAAGGTTAAGATGAAGGAACTTGGGCAGGAGGTGTCGGAGGACGAAGCGGAGGAAGATTGCCGAGACGACAACGACGAATAATTGTGTAGTCTTTGAACCTGGGCTGTGCATGATTTTGGGCTGTGTGTCGTCAAGGTTTTGTTGTTCATTGTGGCTGAGAAACAAATATGACAAATGACATCAAATGTATCAATCTAGCTGCTATTGTTGCCTTTGGCTTGCAAGACGAAGGTTAGTATGCGATGCCATCTTAAAGTCAAAATTGATTCTTATTGCAGTTCTCCATAGCTCTTGTTTCACATCTATCTACAATATCTAGATCGGAGTTGACACGGGGTTTGTTTGAGTATCATGATTTGGTTTCACTTTTACAAGAGACGTTGCACAACCCCTGCCATATGTGGGCGGTTGGATACAGACAAGCCTTTATTATGATCTTGAACTACTGCGCTCTGCCCATTTCCAGTGTCCGGCTCTATTGTTTCCCTGCACAATGTTCTAGTTCATTCTTGTGTCTTGCTTGACCTGAACGTTGCGGCATGATTCCTGTTCTCCTTAAAGAGTACGATTACGTTCCAAACCACATACTACCCCGACCTCATGGATTACCACAATCATTCCCCGATTGTTGAACTGCCAAAATATGCCTCAGCAGCTCCTATCTTCATACAAACAGAGAACAAGCCGATTTTCCAGATGACTAAAAATTATTGGTTGGCCCTTGCGACTCTAGCCAAGGATGAAGAAGGAATGCCGTTAAAGGCACCGATCATGTTTCTCATAATCTGTCCATACCCGCTCCACCAAATAATTGCGGATCCTCTGCCCATGATCACTGTACAGCCAGAGTCCTCCATAGGTTCTGTTGCGGCCTTTCACTTTTTGGAGGCACATGATAATCTATTTCTTTTCGCCAGAGTAAAGTACGTACCTTATACTTATTCCTGTGCTCATTTATCCATTTTCACTTGATAGAAAACGGTCATCAGGTCAGCTGAGTGTCTATCTGGAATTCCGCAATCTTCGGCATGAAAGGAAGGATGTTATTGAGCTATTCAAACTGGTTCAATGGAGTGCGCCTGTCGATCAAGGCGCAGTCAGGGTTACAGGTAACATGCTGTTTGCAGCTGTCTTGGCTCATCACCCTCGAAAAGATTATCCGACATGTTTGAGCATTATCAGTCTGCATGACCGACGGTTGCTCAATGTGAGTGCATCTGTTTTCTCATTCTTGTTCCGACTAAGTTGGCAAATCATATAGGGGTTCTCTGCTAATCCTCGTCACCTGTCGTCTTTCACATTTCTAGGGGGAAATGATCCGTGTTTCTTGACCTCAAACCCGGGAGAATTCTGTTTGGACCTGTGGGTCATATTGCAGGATGGTAGACTCGTTAAAACGGCAGCTTTAGCACTCCCTCCTCTTGCCCATGGTGCAATCTGCACGCTCCTCGATTGTCGACCTCTTGACAGTGCAGACCCTAATATCTACGAGGATGATCCTTCCATCATCGTTGACTGCGCCCTTTCATACCAGGAGAAGCCAAGCGCCAGGTTTTCTCTGTTAATCAAACTGAGATATCTCAGTGAAGTGTACCGATACATGGTCACCTCTCGTGCGTACCATACTTATACATGGGCTGAATGGGGTGTTCAACACGCTTGGATATATGATGCCGCACACGACATCCCCCAGAACCTGAACAGTGGTCACACCTTCACAACTCAAACTCTGCCTGTTCCTGAACCTCCACTCGCACCTCCAAGGACTAAAAGCGCACCCGATGGTAATATCGTGACTATACATGACTGGAAGCCTCCTCCACCCGGCGTTGTCGTCTCTCTATGGGACCTTCGTAGACTCTTGGTACCCATGCCTAAATTGCTTCAGTTGGTAACAAAGGTCCCGCTCAGTAATCTCTTCCGTAGCCAGGTTTATGCAAGTCACATCGAGCATCCTCCGACTTATCGAGTGAGACTAGTATCTAGAGCTTACCCAATAAGCTACGAAGGTTTAGTTGGCGAAATTGATGTAGGTACTCTCTTCTTTTGTGCTCACTGTGACTAAATGAATGAATTACTCAGCCACAAATCTGGGCTCTCCATTTTCTCTTCACGCGTGGCTTCCCTGACTATGCCAAGAATACTCAATTGGGCCCTTGGGACATCGAAGGACTTAGAGTCTGGACACACCGACTTGAACGCAATGGTGATATACCTCCTCCAGGTCCTTCTTGCCATGACGGATTTCCCCGCTCTAGGAGCCGGTCGAACCGCTTTGTAGGACGCTAACAAAACACTATGAATTGTCTGACAATGATCGAAGGTCAACACTTCTTCAACGTATACTAAACATCTTGCAGCAAATATGCAAATATATCAATGGACTCGGAACTACATTAATTGTTGTTTCAACCGTGATGAAAGATTACAGTTTTAGCTATTTTTACGGATATTTTCAGAATGAACCCTTAATAATGACACCTCCTCCGTCTCGTGAGGTCAGAGCACAGCCCAGTGACTTACTATGGTACGTGCTCGACATTTGATCGCGCAGTCTTTCGGAAAATAAATTTCAAGTTGTTCCCTGCCGACTGGAAGATATAATAAACCAGTGAGATGGGAATTTTTTCCCCGTGAAATCTTGGGATCTTTGTAAAGCGCATTTTTACCCATCAAGGCTGGGAGGAAGCACTCGTCACTTATCAGTCTCTAAGCTCTAAGCTTGGATCTGATGTTCATATAGGTATCTATTTTTCATATGCCGAATTCACATTGCCCATCGCGTCATTGATT
>QLON01006520.1:0-23849 GCA_003313675.1 Termitomyces heimii
GGTAGACTGCCAGCGTTATAAGACAGGCTGAAACGACTCTAATGGTGACGAAGCTTACATCTAGTAGCGATAAGGTGTTCTTCGTCTTTGTTAGGTTTTCGACGCTCTTGTCTTTCCTCTGCGACAACGCGTTTGGCTTTTTCGGTCTCTTCAATGTTTTTAAGCCGAGCGCTGGTGATGGTAGTCAGATTCACGCAAAGGCTCAAGAAGGAAATAGACGCACTCCATCCCAAGGTCAACTTCTGGAATGGCAGTGAGCATGGTCATGCTGTTCGTGACACTGCCTTCCTCGGTAGGTTTTGCTTTGTCGACTTTCCAACGGTCAGCCAAATCATAAAGTGCCTCTTGGGGGTCTCGTGGACCTTTATTGACGTCAGATTCATCCTTGGGTCGGGAACGAATCTTCAGGTTTTCCTCAATATAAGCCATCCTTTGATTATAACATCTAATGATATAACAGTTTTTCAAGGATTAAAGGGACATACATATGCTTATCTACATCAACAGCGTTCGTCTGTTGAGTAAAGTTATTTGAGCGGATGACCCTGCGAGCTCGGGATCCCTTGTCCTCTTCATCACTACAGGTGTTGAAAATGAACAGAGTGAATGTTAGCAAAAAAACTTGTACACACTCTTCGTCGTCATCCCTCACACCCTTCCTGAGCCCGCCTTGCTCCTCTTCTATTGGCCGCTTTTTCTTCTTGCGGGCATCGCCTTTATTAAGTTTTACAACATCTATCCCCTGCCGGGCCCTCTTCAACTTTCGAATTTCTATGAGGTCTGCTAGGCTAGTTCGGTGAGTAATGTTGTAAACGATGTCGTTTCGCTTTGGTACATACGGCAAACCTTGCTCCTCTTCATTCTCAGCTTGCAACTCATCCTGTGACTCCGGCGATATTTCTCGAAGGCGTAGTTGAGGACGGGTACGTTTCTTGATCATAGTGAAAGGAAACTTATGAACGAGTGGCTGTGCAAACTCCTAGCTCTTGCTCTGGGCATCCGTCACCCGTAGAGGGACTAGCCTCGCGAAGTTTCTCATGAAGCAAACGCATAGTGATCCTCTTGAGCTCGCCCAATCCATCGTGATCTTTTCACAGTATATGGTCTTAAGCTAGTAGACTCTCGAAGATAATACGGTTGGACTATCGGAGATGAAAATACGAGATCATCTATGATAGCCATTTCAGCTTGTCAGCCTCGTTACGGAACTATGCTATTCATGTGCTGAGAGATTTTAGCCCTTCACTGATTCATGGTACAAAATGTCACAATTCAGTACCTTCTCAAGTTTGGGTGTGATCTCTACCCGAGTTTCCTGTCTCGTTGTTGCTCTGCTTTGTGCCGTGGAGCATCAAACTGCCAAAGTAACTCAAGATTCAACGGAAGCCGTGTTAGCTACTATTTGTATTTCTATGGGCCGAGAGCACGGCCTGCCGACTAAGGTTTAATACCACATGTCTCTGGTTCTATCAGTTGAAATACCATATGTACTATACCTCTATGCCTTGATTAGGAGATATTCTCGTAACATTCTTCGTAAATGCTTGCTCTGTTCCGTAAAGGTCTCACGGAGGAATGATTCTATATATGAACGCCTAAGAAATTATGAATCATCATTGACTGAGAGATAAGTGTTCAACAACTTGGCACAGGGAAATAGCGTGTTGATTTGTTGTCCAGGTTACATCTGCGAGTTTATATCAGAGGGAGGTAGGCACTTGGGTAGGTCATTTGTAACTTGTTGCTGGTGATTGTCCACTACAGGATAAATCATGATTTCTGTCATGCATGGGGTTTGTAACTTCTTTGGGGGTTCAAAAATCGAAGGAGTTTATGGATGCATGATTGCGTCTTCACAAACTGCTGCGGGCATCCCATTACTTGATTCTCAATAGAAATTCTGATAAAACCAACCAATAAAAAGCAAATCCTGGTCGCCGGAAAATTAACTGATGAAGTCACATTGCCTCATGGGATGGAACCGAAGTCAAGTTGATTGTAATGGCTTTCAAGTACTTTAGTGACCCACTTTAATGGGAGGAGTTGAGAGCTTGATTGATTTGTACTGTATTTTCGTACCCAAGACTGCTTATATCATATCCCACAAAGGACAAGGGTGTTTGCCTGCATAGAATGTGCTTGCTGGAACCACTGCCGCAGGATGGATAAACCAGATAGGGGTGAAGGCCTCCGCTTCTGATTCCCTCATGGAGACTAAAAATTCGGAAAGAAATCCACCAATAAACTCATAAAAATGCAGTGAAATTTTCTAGTCGATGGTTACGTGATACAATCTAGATTTCAAGATGTCTGAGAGCTTATATGGCATGGTGTCGAAGACGAGTCGCAAGCAAAAGCCCAGGCTAAGCAAGGAAAGTTGAGTCTGGTCTGGTCACATAAGATTATATATGTTATTGCAGCAAAATCGAGACGTCGACGACTTCGTACCAAGTGACGAAAGGTCAAAACGATCTCTAGTTCTGCGCATGGATGTCATCTAAGCAGGCGGATTTCCGATCCGAGAAGTCCGAAGAAGCCATATTTTCTCGTTGGCAAAACAATGAGCACTTTCACACTGCGGCTCATATTTCTTCTAGGATACCGATCATTGTTATTCTCTTGGCCTGTTAAACACCCTTGTTCCTGGGTAATATACCTGGGATACCGAGACGATCAACAAAGATGTAGCAGCATGGATTGGCTCCGAGTATGTGGCTCATTACCACCAATCATGAATTTCTGATGTTAGAAAGAATTTATTTAATGCAATACAAACGACTTATGCTTCGTATTATCGAAATTGACATCATGATGAACATAAATCATACTTGTTATCACGTTATTCAGGTTCTACTTACGGCTGTAACGTCACAGTCTGTCACCCGCTCGGGCAACGAGGGTATTCGAACCAGGATATATCTCATAGGATGGAATCGACTTGGATGTTGTTCACTCTACTACTAGGCTACTAGTGCTATGAATGGGCTGTTTGTGAGGAAATCTTTTCTGTCCGACCGAACGATGGTCCTAGATAAGGTGTAGCGGTTACTTTCCCGCTGTTAGGAATGACCGGCAGTCCACAGCCTCGTCCTCTCTGTGTAACGTGTCACAGATAATAATGCCGTTTGTTCTAATGGGACAGGATAGTCCAAAGGGTTCGTCGCGAGCAATTCCGACATTTTAGGCAGAACGTTAAAGAAGGGTCCATGTCAAGATCTTGAGTGAAACAAAGAAAAATGAAACTTTACATATGAAAAATTGGTTACGTTCAGTCTGGAAGCTCGATCAATTGGTTTAGAAAAATCGTAATTATTCGAGGGAGGGAACCTAATTCGGACCAAATTGTCTATCTTGAGCCCGGACTAACTTCGACTGGAAGCTGTGACACTCGGAAGCAATTTTACTCGCTTCGCGGACATGATCGCTTTGACTAAGACGCGCTGAATTTGGAAAGTACGGTCTTTGTACCCACGTGTGATTTCGAAAGAATCGTAGGCTTAGTTCGTGCGACTTGATGTAGATATTACTCGATTATCAAGGCGTCTTTCTATTAGCTCGGGCCAAGTACCAGGCCTTCGATTTGTTCTTTAGGCAGGTTAAGACCATCATTCTAAGATGCATGTTACGGTCACCATGACTTGGTGGGAAAGACACAACCCGCTGCCGGCGGCCAGCATGGGCGGCACCGGGTGGAATAAAGTTCTCAGTTCGAAAGCACGCCACGCCGACTTCTGCGAAGACAAGAAGGGGCTGACAGCATATAGAGAAAGCAAGTAGACACAGATACAAGATGCAGAGGTTGACGACTCCGTTGGTCGGAGATACTTTAAAGTAGTTAAAGTTCCAAGTGCATCGAGATTGATGAATCAGGTGAAGAGACAAGTGGGGCAAGACGTAACCTAATCTATAATAAGATGAAGTCAGGCACGCCGCTCTTCGTAGATCATCCATTTCTGATCATTACCCAGGCTTCTCTGTCTTATGACCCCTATATGTACAATTCATCTCTCAGTCTTCTCAGGTCGGCACACGGCAACGCCCCTCGCTATGCAACAGCCCACTCTCACTAACGTCCGCATCCGCTCTGTGCAAGACGCTCACAAAATCTTCTACGCCGTCCAGAAGGGCCGCTTGGAGAGGATCAAGAGGCGCCTGGATGCAGATGAAAGAAATGCCCTCTGTTCAGGATGTATATATGTCTGGGAGCAACGCGGATCGCATGCTGTCGATGTCACGGGTCTGGGCATTGAACGCTTTACGGAGGGAAAGAAATGGACTGCTTCACGCGTCCGAGACGTGAGTTCGCAGCACAGCAATAGAGGTTATTACTCTAATTGCTTATTTCGCCAACATATAGGAGTTCCTTTTCTACTACCAGATAAAGTGCGCCGTGGCACTTCGATCGATAGCCTCGTGGTTGACTGATTGCGTACAGGCCTCACGATGCTCCTGGTGACTGGGACCAGTTGATCAAGCAGACTTACTCTGTTTGGGTGAATAAGAAGGACGGGAGGAAGAAATGGCATTTGAGTGCGTATTCTCTAAATCTGCGCTATAGCCTAAACCAAATTTGCTCAAAAGCGGCATATTTCTCGGAAAGAACAATCAACGATCTCGGCACTATTGACGATATTCCTGCTGTCAGTAGTCTGTATCCTCCTTTGGGCTTGTATACCAGTCCCAGAATCGGAAGAAGTCGCCCTCATGGAAGAGAGCGGTCAGACTCTATCAGATCCAGAAGGGGAACTACCGATCGCACATACGCGCCATTTCCCAATCCATCCTCACCAGAACCGGTGACCATGCACGACCCATACAATACTTCTGACAATCAGTCATCATCTCGGTCAAGTTCATATCCGATGCAAGCGGTAGATCCTTTGCCTGGAAACGTGGAGTCATCACAACCCGGACCCCCTCGTAGCCCTAGCCGCACGCCACTATACACATACTCCACACACCATGATCATGACTCTCATCTGTTGAAAAGTCCCACATTACCACCTGTAGCAGGCTATACGAATCCTTCATGGGGTGATGGAGCACATACGGGCATGACCTATTCTCTATCCGTTGCAAAAGACGCATCTCAACTACACTACGCGCCTAGAAATGTCAACTTACCGTCAGTAAACACAATATTCGACGAGCAACAGCTATATGCATCTAGCGATCTAGCTGGCTTGTCTACCACACATGGCATCTTCCACAACCCACGCTCTCTTGAAGTAGGCCTGCCGGCGGACTCGTATGAGTTGAATTCTCAGGATGGTTCAGAAGGAAGCAAGGAAAACCATAATTCTGGGCTTTCTTTAGCCCCTATGTTCGAGCGCAGGCGGTATGTTCAACCTCGGAATTCCCTGGACGACATAGCCCTTCGAAGTTTTTTTTTGTAGGTTTATCTTAGATTCGTTTGTAATTAACATGAATGTACTGCTTGTTCACATCCCGTGCTATATTTTTCCGTAGACGTTACGCTGAGTTACCATTTTCATCTTTGCAAAGCAGGTCATATGTTTACCCCTTACCATGGTAGGAGATTCTAGAGCTCAAAAGCACTGCTGTGGAACCCGTGTTATGTAACACTTTCACAAACGGGAAAAACCTCCCGACTACACACACATACACGAGGCAAGAAGGGTACGAGATAAGTTACAGAACATAGGTCATGAATCAAACCAAGCGCCGTATATATATAATGACTTTGCAAATCATTTGGTTCCTCTTGGAACCTAAGCAAAAAATTCATGCTCTGTCGAACTTGGAGTAGGATAGCTTGTGGGTTCTGCCACGGACACCTGCGTATCATCGGGTGCGAGTTCCACTCCTAATGGAGTAGCATCTTCAACAACGCGAGGACTGAGGATAGTAGGAATGGGAGAGCCATGACGCGACAAAACAGACCCTGGTGCACGCGCACCTGCTCGACGGAGTCTCGGGGTTGGGGCAGCCTGTGCCCTCTCGTCACTGATTTCCACTTCACCTGCCTCCTGGTCTCTAACGACAGGAGGTGTCAGACTGAACCATGGCACAATTGGAGGTTCCACCACGTAAGGAGAGTCGTCCGTGTCATGAGGCAAAGGAGAAACGGGATTCCATGAATCAAGAGATTCAAAACGACGGGTACGGAAGACAGGGAAGAAGCGACGCGCGGGTTGAGGGTTGGGAAAAGGGTCCCAGGAATCCCAATGACTTGACGATTCATTCGTTTCACGACGAGCATTCTGGTTTTCTCTTATGGAAGAACGACGACGACGCGTGAACTCATTAAAGTCGACAGTTCTCGAGCGAGTGTGACGCCGGATAGAAGGCTGACGAGTAAGAGCACTAGAATTGCCAGAGCTCATCGTTGACCAAGGTCCACTGCGAAAATGGGCTTGTGATAATGATTGAGGCACAGGAGATGTTGCTTCCTCTGTAGGTGGCGAAGGACTTGAGATTCTCCTTGTACTTTGTCCACCTCCATAAGCATCATACAGGTCAGAGTTAATGCGAGCACCCTCAATGACCGAGTCGGTATCCCTTATGTGTCCAAACATATCCTCATCTCCTTCCAAATCCATGTCCAAAGGTGGCGCAGTGAGGTAATCCGTCAGTGTTGCAGAACGGCGGTGGGGAAAGTGACGATCGATAGTGTAGACACGATAATTTGGATTACGTTCTGCCAATTGTTGGAGACTCCTGGCAGAACGGTCAGTAATTGTTCTGCGGTCATCGTTGATAACGGGCCGAGCACGTCGTTCTGCCAATTCCTGACAGTCTGCGGTTAAGCATAATAGGCTCCAAGTTGTATACGACGGGCTGGCTCACTTTAACAAGAACTTCGATAAGGGAAGTCGTGAAAGAGTCGCCAGTGTCCAAATCATGAACAAAGTCCTCATAGGTAATCGAGGGTTCTGTCTTCTCGAGGGTTACTCGCTTGATGGCTCCAGACCTATCCATATGTGCGATATGTACCTCATATCAAATTGATCAACTCAAATCGACATACACAAAAATTTTTATTTTCGATAGTAAGACATCGTCAATATAGTCGGGGGTCCTGTCATCGGCATAAGTTATATTGTTAAGCGCGGGATCTGCGCTGCGCACCATTTACCCATTTTTGTACAAAAGACAAGGACTATAAGTTAGATACGGATAGAAAGCAGAGAATGGTGCTGATGACAAATGGTCGAGTCCAAGGTCAACGAGGGCAACCGTGAGGATGGTGGTGGAGTGCAAAGGAAGAAATATCAAGCTCACGACAACACATGTCAACACGTCGTGGCTGAGAAGTTCCTTTTTTGGATTACACCTCCGCTTTATGCATCACCGTCCTGTGTTCCAATCCCGCTCTCATTGGGCTTCGGTGTCGCTGTATTACGTATATTTGGCGGTGTAGTCGTCCTATCCTTCGAGCTCAGCAGGCTCTGGAAGAAGCTCTGCAGCACATCGTGTGAGGGCTGACCGTTTGTTGGGCTAGCTGAAGGTGAACCAGTCGCAGCAACCGACGTTCCGACTGGTGCCAAGCCAGCGGGTCGACCCAATGGCGCGACAATATTTCGCGATGATCGTTTAGAAGGGTCCGATGGCGCCCCAGTCACAGGGGCACCAATCATGCCAATCTCCATCTCCGTCAAGGCCCGTTCGACGGTCGGTAAGTTGAAACTGCTACTCCCAAGCGGACCAACAACACCTGCAGATGCGCCTGTGATATCAATTGGATTGCGGAAAGCCTCACGAGGATCTCGATCCGGCTTCTTCGCATTCTCGTCATAGTTCTTCGCCAGGAAAGCTTGCTCTGGTGTAGGATGGTTGAACGGCGGTAAAGGTGGTGGCTACTTACAGATTGAAAAAAATATATGTTGAGGAACACGGTTACACTTACTTTGATACCCTGGTCCTGGACAAGAGCTGCGTATAAGCTTTTTGCTCCGGCGCCTTCACTATGGTCTCCAGCTAAATCTCTTTCCCAAGCTTCTCCCCATAACTTAGCGTCAAACCCTTCCCTCATAACTGAAATCTTGCCCCAGCTATCCCACCCAGCAGGTACGACAATGCGATCACGGTCCAGCGTATTTGGTTTCTGAGTGAAAGGGAAGATGTTGCGGATAGGTGCTTGAGGGTCTGTCGATGCGACAGGAGACGGAGCAGGAGGCATGAACAGGGCATGTAATGCATACTGTCTCAGCACTTGGAGTGTTGATGGCACCGTCGTTGTGTAGAACAACGAAGCCCCGTCTGTAATGGCGATTAAAACAAATGGAAACGATGACGAGAGTTCAAGAAAACTCGCATTTCAGGCATATAGTTCGAAGAGCTTGCATGACTCCGTCTGTCCTCTCTTCCCACTCTCCCCCTTTACCTTTAACCATACTTCCCATTCCAGATGCTCCTGCAGCCATATCACTACCTTCATCAATTAGGTCGGCCTTTGTGCATGCCACGATGATCGGAATCCCTGCAGAATTATGGGTGAAAGTACCTTGTCCAAGCGGCAGAACCGTGCCAGAAAGGGTAGAGTTTGCTGGAAGTGGATCGGTGGAGGGCTCAGTGTAATGTTGCAAATGGTATTGCACTGAAAGTATTGAGACCCACGACCTGGCATACAAAACATATAATACTACTCACATCGCTCACGCCCTTCTTCTCGTGTCATTTCCAGCTCATGAGAACCATCGCCCTTTGCCCACGTTTCCACCCATTGAAGCCATGCCTGTAGCTCCTCTATAAAAGACCAAGGACGCGTCCAGTCTAATGCAACCATAACAAGTGTATGTGGTAACGATTGCCTCGGAGGCAAAAAATACGGGAGAAGAGAGGTATATGATAGCGACGAAGACGGGACGGTATATACAGAGAGTCGTGCAAGGGTATCTAATGAAAAGCAATTCCATTACACGTCAGCTATCTTTGCTGAGAATGAGCCAAGACTTGCCTTCATCAGCGTCGTCACGAACATCAGCAAAATCGTATCCAATGGCAAAGTCACTCATATTCTCATCATTGTGCTCGTCTTGCAGTGGCTTCTGGAGAAGAGCAGACGCAAGTGTGGATTTACCTGTTGATGGCTGACCTAGAAGCAGTATCTGTTTCGACGGGATGGAACGCGACTTGGATACAGAATCAAGAATCGAAGACCAGAGGTCCTGTGGGGGCGCCTCTGGTGTCGATGAACGCGAAATTTCCATTCCGCAAGCAGCTACGGATTTTAGGGATGGGTTTAAGCCACAGTGTGAATATGGAGGCACAGAAGCAAAATGAGAGAAGTGCAATTTCGAATTCCGACGCTCATGCTCATCGTATTCAACAACGACGAAGCCCATTCCTACGCCGCCTAATAAAACAAAGAACCCGGCGCCCGCATCGCAGGTAGCCTACAAAGACGTAATCATGTCTGCAGCTGTTGCCGTACCACAGCACAAACTCTATGAATCACCTAATTCCAGATCCATCGAGGTCTTCGACTGGTTCATCACCGTATCCACCAATCCGATATCAAATGCGTCTGAATGCCATGAACTTCAAACTTCACTCGGATTTCCTCTTCCAGAGATGACGTTCGGGCGCAACTTATTGACATTGGAACACAGGCGGTCGGGGTGGAAGTATTCATTTACTACAGACGGCGCTCTGAGAAACGTGCGGAATGGGGAGCTACAAGAAGGGGATGGAGGCGTCAAAGTCGGGTATGCTGACAAGTGGCTTCAGAGTCGGTAAGTTAAACAATCTGGTATCATAACCATCGGACTCAGGAATGGGCGTAGAACTGGTCCAACGTCTACTCTGCCTATGCCACCGACAGTTAAGGCAAAGCCGTACGATTGGACATATACCACAGCATACACCGGCCACGAGTCCTCGAATGCGCTTTCACAAGGCCCGATCGCATTATGGATTCAAGGGGACCCTAATAATCTGTCTCACGCCATCCCGATGGCAGAACTGACGCGTCCTGATCCTATTCTTTTTTATGCAGAGATACCTTTGTTCGAAGATGAACTTCACGATAACGGATCATCCAACCTATTGGTACGAATAGTAAGCATTCCAGTTCCTTATATTCTTCTTACTGATGAAAGTGTAATTTGTTGCGCCACAGCGTGTAATGCCCACATGCATATTTATTCTTTCGAGATTCACACTTCGTGTGGACAATGTCCTGTTCCGTACTTTCGACACGCGGATATATCACTCATTCGCGTCTCAGCCCCCGCTGCTCATCAAGGAGACATGTGGATGGGAAGCACCATACGATAGCGTCAAGAGGGTAATATCACCTTCATTTCCTTAAGATTTAGTTCTTAACACCAGGTGTAGCACCTCCCAAGACGCGATGATCTTACACCCCTGACGGACCCAACATTCATTGCCAAAATCTTGACGAGCCTATCGACCGAAGTGTCACAAAAGGAAGGCGCTAACACTAGATGGCGAGGACTCAAGCGTAATGTCGAGATCGGTATTCTGAACTAATGTACTGGTGTATCTGGACACGGAAAGCACCATAAAAGTGCAAGAAACGTGTTTCGGGGGTTTGGCGGTCGCAGGTATTAAAGTATGCTAACAGTCAGTGTAACAGTACATGGTAAAACAAAGAAACAAAAAGTGAGCGAATCGAATCACATGAGTTTTGCCTCCCTCTTGGACTGTGCAACCTGGGCAAGGCGTTGACTCCTTAGTGTCATCGATGTCCCTTGGGTATTCTTCCCTTTGGGTACCGCGGGTGCAGCGGGGATATTTGTTTGTGAAAGTGATATTCGAGTTTCATCCGAGGCGAACCCAGGGATACGGATGTTGTGGTTGCGTTCTGAGAAGCATTCAATCTTCCGTAGTATAAAGTGATTCTGGTCAACAAACCCAAATGCAGTTGCAAGTCCTTGACTTCTAGGGAATCACCACCCCGATGTTTAGCAAGACGACAGGCAAAGTTTGTCACAGAATCGATGAACTCGTCCGCGATAGAGAGTAAGAGCTGCAGATTACAAGATGAGAATGACGCCAACACGTAAAAAAGATATTAGTCCCACATCCTCAACTTCGGGCTCAATTTTGACATTTGGGTCGACGCTTGCAACCAGATCTTGAATTGTCCGGCGCATGCTTTGGTCTCCGGGGGTATTCTTTCTTCTTGACCGGTTGTCATCCAGACTAAGCATCGTCGAGTCGTCTTGCGACCGAGCCACTTGGGCAGGGGTACCTGCCAAAGACTGCTATTAGGACGACGCCTATGCAGGCTAGTCCCAGGTCACAAACCGGATATGCGTCCACTTGGGATGCCTCCCGTGAGTGTTGGGCGCGTCTGCGTCCACTGGACCGCACCGGGATTGGTGATATTCAAAGTCTGACTTATGGCAGGATAATAGTCGGCAGGATTAGTGGAACCAAGACTTGGTGGTTGCGAGACGTCGTGGCCAGTTCTCAGTGCGGGGTTTGATGGAGTTGAGGGCTAGATATCAACCTGAGTAACTCATCTATCTCGGGAGGCAGCAAGATACCTTTGGAGCTATAGAAACTAGTGAGGGTGCCGACGGTTGACTAGACTTGTGTTTGTCGGCGAACTGCTTGAGCTTTAAAAGACAATAGTAATACGTCGCCGATCACATGAAATGAGATGGACACGAGGGCTTACTTGCATAATTTGGGATTGGTTAAGCTTTCCTTGTTTCACAAGTGTGGCCATATTAGAGAGGAGGATCTGGGCCATGCGTTCATTGGAAACTTGCTCTCCCGTATGACTCTTGAGAAGGTTTCCGAGGACGCCAATCATGTCTACGGTGGGCTGCGGTTGTTGGTCGGTCGTCGTTGGGGTAGTACTTGTGCTGGACGTGGCATTAGTATTATTGCTAGAGCTTGCGGCCTGAGTATTAGCGTCCATAGTACGGGTGCAGGTTTAGAGAGGCAACGAGTTCAGTTCGATGGTTGGCATCAGATTCTGAACCAAACAGAGCCTTGGGATCAATATTTTTCAAAGTTCGGTCGACGAGGAGGCTCGGGCACAGAATGGACGTTTCAAATATCCTCGCTTCGCATGCTGCGAAATAGCAAGTGTGTTTATCCAATTCCATTGCCATTACTGACAATCTGGTGTAGTGCATCTGTCACAGTCGAAAAAGAGACCCCTCTCGAGGTTGATTCTGGCTATCTAACTGTAACAGACCTTAATCCAATAGACGAAGAGAGCTACAAGTAATTCTTCTATTCTGCCACCATTTGTTCTATTTTTCACGTATTGGACCAGTGAAAATCTCGAGCAACATCTCCAATCGCTAGCACGAGATGGCACTCAAGCCCTTCTTGCCTCCCTGTTTTCTCTGCCTACAAGCTCTTCTCCAGATGGCCCTCTCGCTCATCTACCGCCACCAACCACGCACCTTCCCCGCGCAAAACCCCTGCCAAAACCCAAACCTCAGACGAAATGGGAGGCGTTCGCAGCTGCGAAGGGCATACAACACAAAAAACGGGATAAGAAGGTGTGGGATGAGGAGAGACAAGAGTGGATCAATCGCTGGGGAAGAGATGGAAAGAATAAGCAAACCGAAGAGCAGTGGATAACTGAGGTTCCTCTTAACGCTGGTGAGTTTTGCCGATGCAGTCTATGGTACAACATTTCCTGACTTATGTACAGACGCGGATTATGACCCAAGAAAAGTTTCTCGTGATGCTCGTAAGGCGCGGATTGCGAAGAACGCGAAACAGCATGCCCAGAATGTTGCCCGTGCTATAGCGACGACAAACCCTCAGGAGACGCGAAAACAAGAGATTGAGAAAACACTAGCGTCAACACGAATAAGTACCGCCAGCATGGGCAAGTTTGACAAAAGACTAGAGGGAGAGAAGAAGATGCGGAATGTCAAGCGGAAGGTTTGCTTTCCCTTTATCCCTTGAAATATCCGATAACCAATGTGCATGTGTTTCTAGTTCGATCCGACAGAGAAATCCGTTGCGGAAGAAGCAAAATCCTCTGTGGCATTATTGTCAAAAATGGAGAGTGACGCTAAAAAGACGAGACGAGACCCTCAAGCAGAGGAAAGTGTACTCAATACCCGAAAGGCAATTCGATTTGCGAGTAAAGGTCGAGGTGGTTTGGCGATGGCGAAGGAGGCAGCTGGAGAAGGAAGATATGGACGAAAACGTGGCGGTAAACGATAACCAGTCTTGTATTATGTTTTTCTACTAATAATCCACTCACGGATTGCAAATAATGCACTTGTCTCATCGCTCGAGTCATACAGAAAGTAAGTCACAAAATGAAGATATCATCTATCATCCAAATGTCCAAGAACTCGAATTGGCTTCCCTATAACTTGGCAGATCCTCGGCCTCTGTCCCTTCAATGGCGGCTCCAAGATTGCCGCCGACTTGACCCTCGACCCGCCATGACCATTCATTTCCTTCAAGCCAGCGGAAATGATCTCCACCAAAGTTGACATTGATTTTCACAGCACCTGACACGCCCACTGCTGCATACACGTCATGCTGCGTACGCGGTATGTACACGCCCGTAAACGCGTTGGGTAAACGTATTCCGTTGTAAGTAAAAAAGATGGTTCCAGTCTGGAACTCGAACCCACAGCCAATAGTATCACCTGGGCCAGGTCTAATGGTGTTATCGACGTAATCACGGCCACCACAGGGGTCCTCAAAGAATTTACGCATGTCGTCGAGATGTAGTCCGGCACTTAGTCTATTCCACCCTGGAAGGCGATACTCCGGGTATGGGCGACAAGCCGTCCCTGGTAAAGGTCTCGGTCAGGGATCGGTGGCGCATCACCACAGAAGGACTTACCGACTGCAACGAAGCCTTCTTCAATCAATTCGATAATTGTCACCTCATAGTAAGCGCCTTGCTTTCCTTTTATTTCATAGAGACCTGCGGCAAGCGGGTAATTGCTTAAGATACAAGTGTCTCCACACTTAGCGGATGTCTCTACTCTTGCGACGGCTTCTTTGTTCTTCGCATCCTCGGGATTACGTATGCTACCAATGAAACGACTCAAGCAAGGAGTTTCCAAGCCCCAGACTTTGCAACCAACTGCATTGATGCGTTCTATGACGTTTGTTGGGAGAAGATGGGGAGGTTCAACCGGGTAAGTCGCGCAAAATTCCTCGGCAGCCTCAAATTCCCTTTCAGGTGCATCGTTCACTAAGCCATACTCGTACTAAATTTTCAATCACATCATGATCAGTGCCCCATCCTGAACTGATTTCATCCGCGCGATGCGTACGGAAGTTTCGGGAGCGGGAGCCCACTGTGGAGGTGCTAATGATGGTGGCTGTTTAGTCTTAGATTTACCAAAGCTGAACAGAGATAGCATGGCAGATTCAGAGAAAAGGAGAGTGAATGTTACCTACCTCCGTCGCTTGGCATTTAACAAACATGATATGTCGCACAGCCAGGCGCACTTCCGAGTCCCGACGATTCTAAGATAAGAGATAAGATCCTGGATGCCAAACGAACAATCACTATTTTTTCCCGTTTTAACTGTTACGATCAACGGCTTGGTCCAGCCTGCTATGCTGTTCTGCCCGACATGCGCCAATCTCCTTGTCATATCTTCTGAGACGGGTTACAACAAATGGGCATGTAACACCTGTGCATATGAGTTTCCTATTACGAAACAGGTTAGCGGAGTTGCTCAGGAACCCACTGTCTCTCTGAAAGTTGAACATGAAAACTTTCAGATGACGTCTCGCACGAAGCTCAAGCGGAAACAAATTGACGACGTCCTTGGAGGGGAGGAAATGTGGGCACATGCAGACAAGACTATGGGTAAGTAACTATCAAAGTCTTTAATATGCCCATAACTTGACCTATTACAGCTTCTTGTGATTCCTGCAATCACAATCAAGCCTACTTTTATCAGTTGCAGATTCGGTCTGCCGATGAGCCTATGACGACGTGTACGATTTGCATTTTCTTTGGCCATCAATTATTTTAACGATCCCTATCATAGTCTACCGGTATTTTATTATCGAAATCAGCGCTTTGGTCATAGTCTGATTATAACGTTAGGTGTGCGGCGTGCGGGCATCGATGGCGTGAAAATTGAACAAGCACATGGCTGTCCTCGGAGATTTATTTCGCAAGTACGTATTTCATTGCCGTTTCTGATTTTCTACCAACATTTTCTCATGTTGACTTGCAGCAAGTGGTTGCCTTGATGTAAGCAAAGACAAACAACGCGTGCGCCACTTCCGGTCGGATTCAACCAAGACTTTGATCACAAACATTGAAGAACTGACGGAGGGCAGCTGCAATCAGAGGCCTTATGCGTGTATGACTTGTGGACGTGTCCACAGGGGTGGCTATGCACATCAAGAAACTATTAAGGTATACAAAGTTGGATATCTGAGATTGAGGTATGCATCCAATTAAGCTATTGACCGAACCATGGTAGTCAACGTGGAAGTTCATGATGCACTTGTCGACATTGCAAGCTTGAGTCTCCGTTGTCAATGTGTGTGAATGAATTAGATAGGAGCATGGTAATTTGACGATTTTAACTTATTGACTACATGCCGGTCGACATATTGGCTTGCATGGAAACGTAGACAAGTGTAGACTGCTGAATAAAAATGGGGTTATCGGAGAAAGGACAAAGAAACTGAGATTTTAGAGTCACGACGGTCACGAACCGAGGCCGGGTACGATCCTCCCGTGTGCATTGTTATTTTGTGGCCATCAGTCACACCGGCTTTCGACTTTGTTTTTCACCACATCGTGCGAGACACTTTAGAACCCGGTACTGTCTTTTCATCACTCGACTCTGCGACAACAACAATGACTTTTCACCTGAACAAGGATTCGTGTTGCTACTGCTGACTGTCTTACATGCGAGGGACATGGGGGCTGTCTGGCAGAGCGCACTGGTCCTGCGCCTACACTGCCATAGGATGCCACGTGACAGTAAGGTTAGGTGTTAGTTTTTGTTGAACATTTGTGGCCTGTGCGTGGGAACGGAGTATTTGGGTTGATTTGATTTGGATGTGACAAGACCCCCAAACTCGGGACCATCCGACTTTCTTTCACATACCTCTCTCGATCGCATATATCTCGAGCTCATCGTTCTCCCCGACCTCTGCGCACATTTTGACATCGGAGTCAACGTTGTACCCACATTCTCGACATATCTCTCTAATATCTTCCCTATTCTCCGCCTAGTCCGTGCTCGTTCTTGTTCTCGTTCATCCGCTGCAAACTGTCGTCTCGCCGTCCTACGCGCTCTGCTAAATTTTCGCGCTCGGCTTCGGCAGTTCCCTCTGTATATTGCGACATCCGCTCGTTACCTGCCGTCGGTTGATGTGCTCAGCCCTCTAATTATTTACATCCACCATTCCCAATTATCTGCCCACACTGGCGACCTCCATCCTCTCCCAAATCCCCCACCAACCCGACGAGGACTTCATCAACAAGTCTCTCCTAGACTCCCTCAACGCTCAGGCTGACGCGGAACCAATCTTTTCCTCTGATTCAGAGCAAGCCCCGCGCTCGTACGGTTCCACCTCCAACTCGTCATCGAGCGGCGGTTCTCCCTCTGTCCCGTATCACATTGCAATGCAAGCTCATCATCAATCTCTCACTCACCCAGACTCTCCCGAGACTCTGAATCCTCAGCATATTTCCTCTCACGACCCAATGTACCCCCACCAAAACCCACTTTTCCCAAACGACAATCATACCATTCATCCAGACTATGTTGCGGAGCACGAGTCAAGGAAATTACCACCCCAGCATAAACTTGATAACTTCAACAATTTTAGGACTAATAGTTTCAACCATTTTGGTCCCCCCCGTGTGAGGCAACAGGCCACTCGACCGGGACTTACGTCCACTAATTCCTTCCGCGAAACCCCACAATTTTATCCTCCTGGGGTCGAGGTCTTTCCTCCGGGTATGACCTCCCCAGTTCCGCATCTTCCCGCTTTCGATTCTCGCGCAAGCTATAACAGCCAAATCAGCCTTAACAGTGTAGTTCCCAAACCTTTCATCGACGTTTTCCCTTCCCAGAACATCCACTCGTCCGTAATCAATGGCCACAAGACTCACCAGGCCCAGCAACAGCCTCAACGGGCTGCTTATCCAGCATACACACACTTGTCGTCACAAACTCCATATGGTCCACACGTACCTACTGTGCCTGGTGTTTCATCCGGTTCCAACACTAATGGATCTCTCAATGGCACACAAGGGCTCCCACAGACACAAAATGTGTCTTCAACTAACCCTTCGAACTCGTCCGGGAACACCGAAGAGATCTCAACGATTTTTGTAGTTGGCTTTCCGGAGGACATGCAGGTTCGCATGTTCAAGTCCTTTCTAATGATAAACTGCTGACATTAGTGTAGGAGCGTGAGTTTCAGAACATGTTCACTTTCTCGACGGACTTCGAAGCCGCTACCCTCAAGATTCCGAATAAGGAGTACACCGCATATGGCAGCATTGCTGGAGGCGCACCCAGCAGCACAACGAACTTAAGGGGCACTTATCCAGGTTATAATGGCGCTAACGACCCTTACAATATTGTCACTCTCAACCAGGGCGGTGTAGTCGTTGATGGAGGAAGGGATGGGACTATGACGTCCTGGCCTGCCACTGTGCCTGGAGATGAGTCTAATGGACCATTCAGTACTGCTGCAAACGCGCAAGGAATGAACGTGCCGCCACGGAAACAAATCATTGGTTTTGCGAAGTTCAAGACGCGCCAAGCAGCACTGGCGGCTCGTGATAGCCTTCAGGGACGACGTGTTGACATTGATAAAGGCGCAGTATTGAAGGCAGAGATGGCGAAGAAGAATCTGCACACGAAGCGGGGGGTTGGTCCTTTACCTGGTGGCACGATTTCGAGTTCCTCTACCACTGCTGCTGCATCTGCTGGCGCCTCGACCACTCCAGGCTTCCCACAAAATTCGAACAATGGCGTTGCCGAAGGCGTGGAATCTTTTGATCGTGACTTGCCTGGGCTTAATGGTTTCGGTCTGGGCAGTGTTCGGTTGAACCAGTGGAGAGAACAGGCGCAACAACAAGACCATCACCTTTCCAACGTTATGGTTACGAACGGTGGAGCTGTTCCTGATCGCGAGGAGGATGAGAGGCGAGTTATCCTTAATAGCTCGATCGGACTGGGTGGACTTGGGACTTTTGGAAGTGCAACGCGTGGTGCTCGTGAGCGTGCAGAAGATGACGAAAGAGAGCGTCGTAGGAAGGATAAAGAAGCTATGCGGTCTCGTGGCAACTTATCAGCCTTTGAAGCCTTCCACTCTGTCCCTCCTGGTAACGCTCCTCTCGCAAATTCATCGAGGCAGCTATCAAACCAAAGCGGTAATGGATTGTCAGATCATGAGGCCGCGACTGGAACAATCCCATTGTCTAATGGTTATGCTTCTTGCCGCTCTAATCAGCAAGCGCAGGAGGAGTCTGCTGGTCCTTGGGACAACGTTAAAAATCGTGCTGTCCCCGTTCCGCGCAGTACAACGTCTCAACGTTCCAATTCACCCCCTCCATCGAATGGTGGTGTTTATGATGTTCCTCCGAGGTCGTTCTCCCCCACTGAATCCCACCAATGTCTTGAGCATACTCGACACGACTCTCAATACGTCTCCCTTCGAAATCATACTTCTCCGGAGTCGAGCGCATCCAGCGTCGTAGGTGGACCGCAGAGCATAGGTCACGGTTCTGGGTCCGGCAGTGACGGACATACAGGGGATCAAGACCTTTCTCATGCGCTTGGTGGTTTGGATCTTAACTCTGACGGCGGAAAGGTTTCACCACAGCTTCCTTCACCCGCTTCTGGCGCAAGTTCTAGGAACGGTGTGGACCAGAACCCTCCTGTATGTTTTTTTCGGTCTGTTGCATTCCATATACTCACAAAGAACAGATCAATACGCTTTACGTCGGTAATCTACCGACCTCGTCTCCTAATGGCTTTCCACAGGATTATCTTGAGGAGAGCTTGAGAGAGCTTTTCTCGGTACGGGCGGGCTTCCGCAGATTGTGCTTCCGTCAGAAAAGCAACGGGCCAATGTGCTTTGTTGAAGTATGTCCCGCTACTTTTAATTGTTTCTCACTTCTCATATTATATAGTTTGAAGACGTAGCACATGCTACGAAAGCGTTGAACGAACTCTACGGCGATACCCTGAAGGGTTTAGTGAAAGGTGGAATCCGATTGTCTTACAGCAAGAATCCTCTTGGCGTTCGTACTCCCACAAGCACCACAAGTAATGGGGTTTCATTCCAACAACAAATCCAGAACAATAATGGCTCCGTTCACATCTCATCTTCCACCACGACAATCCAGGACTTCCAGTCGAGGAAAGACGAACAGCAATCGCGTGTGCCACCAGTGATTCTTCGTCGTGACGTCTCCCTTGTGACTTCTCAGTCGCCACCCGTGCAATCATCCTTTGTTCCTGAATTGTTGGGAACTTCCCCACCTCCGCCTCGATTCATCTCTTCGTCTTCTAATGGTTTGTCCATGTCATCTACTGCAGCTTTGACAAAGTCTTCCGTGCCGCGCCATGCGTTTGGTCTTCCGACAAACGCAAGTCATGCACAACCTTCGACGTTTTCACCGTTTGGGCTCTCGAGTACCCCACCTCCACAATCCATAATACCTGACCTTCAATGTGAAGGTTACCTCACGTCTTCGCATTCCCCGCATTTCCACAACAACTTTGCACTTGCCAGTAATTTAGAGGCTACTCGGGCCGGCTGAGAAGGGCGTGATATCAAAAACGAAATGTCCCTCAACTTCCGTAATCTTATTTCATCTGCACATACAAGAACGCATCCACGCACATATATTCCAAGCCGCACTTCAACTGCAACCTCACAATCTATATATGATATGTACTACCGATGATCGCACTTCATTTATTTACCCTTCCTCTCATCCCACTGCATCCTACGTTATTCATCTTTTCATTCTTGTCGCCCTCGCCTGTCCCTGCTTTCTTTCTCTAGCTCTAGGACCTTCATTGTTTGCTGCAATATTTACATCATTTTTTTCCAATTCCCAGACAGATCAAGACATACACATAGTCATGACCCCCTTTCTATTTTTTCTTACACATCAGAAATTGCCTTGTTTACGCCTGCGTTCCCTCTACCATCCTTCCCATTACTCGCTCTTCGTTGTCCTCGCTGCACTGTCCTCATATATATATATTTGTTTCTGTTTTTTTCTTCGTCTGACACACCTAACATTTTGTCTAGTTAGGGTCGAGAAGCTTCGGCTTTCTTTACAACTAACTACTAGCTACCTATCATGTATATCATCAAGATACCTTTTATGAAATATTAATCGGATTCCTTCGTACACCGACCGACCGACCGACCGACATTTGAGAACGCAGTCCGTACCTGCTGTTCCAAATTTCTTCGAGTGATTGTGACTAGGCGCGATAGGAGCGCCACAATACTACTCTATTTGTAATACCTCCGGAGTATTCATCTACTTTCACGCGTATTTCTTTGAATTATACAGGTTATAGCTTCCTTTTTCTATGACTTTTGATGAGTCATGTCGCATCACTATTACATGAGATCATGAACTTTGTTACGGGCGTCGGATACGCCACATATACAAGCTGTCCGACAACTTCTATCTTCGCATCGCAACTCTTGAAGTCGTGTCAGTATCGATCCAGCAAATTTCCCGGTCCTTACGGCCATTCATCAGAAGGACAAGACAGACAGTATCTTGTCTCTTTCTCAATGACAATGTTTCCACCATTTCAATGGAACAGGTGATTATATGTTAATGTTCGCTCTTTCTGCAG
This sequence comes from Termitomyces heimii, assembly GCA_003313675.1. Taxonomy (NCBI): domain Eukaryota; kingdom Fungi; phylum Basidiomycota; class Agaricomycetes; order Agaricales; family Lyophyllaceae; genus Termitomyces; species Termitomyces heimii. The sequence continues at coordinate 20,766 of QLON01006520.1, forward strand.
CTGAAATTATTATTGGACGACAATGAATCGACAGAATGTTGTTAAAGAACGTAAGCGCCAATGATCCAATTTTCATTGTGCTCAGAGACAAGGACTCAAATTTGTGATGCGCGTTGACTTCGCACGACGAAGAGATGCGACGAAGAGACGCGGAATACGGTAGGGACAGTACACTTATTGATACCAAGGCACTCGTGACTATTTTACAGGTGGATCATCAAGTCTTATCTATGCGGAGCCATTCAATTCTTTCTTTTCTGGTCTGCAATCACTGACCACGTAATGAATCTTCGTTGAATCTTCCTTCAACGCTCAAGGTATCTGAGGTCGCAGTCTTCAAGTTCCAAGTCTTCCCACGTGTGAATAAGCGCCACTAAAGCTGTTGAAGACGAAGTACGCATCACAATTGATATCATCCGCGACAATCACAGTAATTTTCTAACCATGAATCAGACATGCATAAGAGTTTACATTTGTCTTACACAGCGCGAAGATAAGCATACATACAAACAGTGAGTGAACATCCTTTACAAGTACAAGAGGCCCAGCCCTTTTAGTCAACAACCATTGCTTCACTGTTCTCCTGTTGCGTCTTGTACAACTCCATGCTCTTCGACGCGTATTGGTTGGGATGCGTAACGCTTTCACCACCACCAACTCCTTCGCCCTTCTTGACACCGAAAGAGGAATGCGTCATTTCAAAGACGCGGGTACATGCAACATGATGATGGCCTGCTTTAACGGTCGTCATGATCTCCGGTAAATCAGCCGACATCAAACCTCGAGAAGAGTATGTTGAAAGTAGAGCTGTTTGGAGGTTCTCCGGGGAGAAATGTCGATAGGGGCAACCGTATTCCGGGGTACCAGCTGTAAGAAGTTGCATGCAGCTATCTGGTGTAAGTTGTTGAGTTTATGGGTATCAAATGTGAAACAAACCTTTTGGCAGCATAATTCGCCCGCTTGCCTTCCAAACCAAACGAGTGACGAATGTTATATTTGTATTCCTTGTTGAATTTGTCATCCGTTATTCTGTCGAATGATTTTCGCCAGAAGATGATAGCTTCGTCAATTGATAACCCGAGGACCTACAATGATAAATGGGGAGTTCAATAGTAGCATTGTTCAAATGCACCTTCAAGAATAATCCATAATGTAAACGTCCAAAATGCTTGAGGTGGTGATCTCGTCGTAGATTATCGTGCATAGCACGCATACACATGGGGAAGTGTTTCTTCGCCAAATCATCCACCATCTCTGCTTTAATGTCATCGCCATTGATCGGCTCTCCAGAACTGACCCAGTCAGATGGGACACCAGCGAGGAAACCTTGAGAAAGGTTGTCCAATATAGGAATTATCCGTGTGTCCTCATCTAGACGCGGTAGAGCACGCGCAGTTAACTAGGTCGCAAATGCTGGGTCACTGCAGAACGAAACCATTGCATGAAGAAGGTTTACCTCGAGAGCTCTATTCAAATGAACTTCGAACTCCTGGAAGACAATGCTTGATTGTTCCTTGGCAGGTACATAGGCCCAACCTCCCCTTAAGAAAACTCGTCGTTTTTCGACAAGATCCGGAACGCGTGTCCATTTTACCTGCAGAGAAGGTTCACAAAGAAGTTCGTGTTATCGCGTAAAAATTGGACCTTGTAGTATCTTTCGCTCTCAAAGGCTTGTTCACGGACAGACTCAATCTTGGATCCTGAGTAGCAAGCCAACAATTGCTTCCGGTGCTTTGCTTTCTCTGTTGCATCCACCTAAACACGCGATCCCATCATCTTCTGCAGTGACCCGCAAACCCATCATGACTTACAGCAATCCAATTAAAATCTCTGGAATTGAGGAAGAGCTCTCTTTCACTGGTAGCATCACCATCGTACCGCACTCTGAATAGCGTTGATTCAGCCTTGACAAACCGCCGCCTGAGATCTTCCCTAGAATTACTCTATAAGCGATGCCTTCGCAATGTTACAGTAGAAAAACATGATACACACGATCGGCAGAATGCTAGGCGCAAGACATAATGTCCCAGTTGGTCCTTCCTTCGCTCCGAATCGCGGTCTACGGTTTTGGCGCTTGTTGCATGTAACGGAAGGTACTTGAGACACTGTGCATTCGTGACTGTCTTCAACTCTTCCCATGTACGATTTCGTGCTGCGGAGGATTCTATCTCTGCAAGTATCCGCAGACGATCTAAAGCACATCTCTCAAAATCTTCGACGGTGACATCGTAAAGCGGAGGATTATCGTAACTGTAAGTAGTTTTAGAACTGCAGTTCTTCCTCAAAGGTACGTCGCATACAAGTTGAGTCTGTGAGGGTATCTCAATGAGCCGTGATCGGTGACTTGTAGGAGATTCTTGTCGTCCTGGAAGACTTTTCGCTCGTTGCTTTTGAACATCGAAGTTTGGAGTGAGAAAAGTCACGGACACGACTCGTCACGCGTTCTGTCACATACGGCGAGCCCACAATTATATAGAGTAAAAGCACGATAGCAAATCTATGTACAATTGTCGAAGAGCATGTAATTCAACACACATGGAATGAATGAATATAACAAACAAAAATGCGTAAGAACTAATCTACTATCCTGTATCTCCGTCTTTCGCCCCTGTTTCTGAAGGAGCAGAAGGGCTGACCGCTGAGGTGTTGAGACTGGTGACACCCAATTTGACCTTAATCTTTTTCGACGAGTCATCACCGTTTTTAGTCCGACCAGTAGTTCCGAAGCTAAACTTCTCCTTCAATGTTCCAAGGTCTAGTTTTTTGGTCTTGCTGAGGCGTTCCGTAATAACGTCGTCTCCGTCATCATCGTTCTCCCGCCGCCTTTTTTCACTCGGTCTCAAAGAATCCGACGACGACATCATTCCGGGTGCTGGTGACTGTGGCCTGTAGCTGGACCGTGCGATTGTTTCCAGAAAGTCGTCATCGTCATCTTCTCTACTTAAGCGTTTTGGTGGAGGCGCAGAAGTCTGCATTGTTACTTGTCGATGTGCTAATTTCGGGCTGGCGGGTATTTCTGGTGACGGGGAGCGAGATGAACTCGGATCCGCCCGCTGTGCATTCCCATCTGTTAACTGTTTCCGA
>QLON01006530.1:0-11963 GCA_003313675.1 Termitomyces heimii
GGATAATAAGAGAAATTTTCAATAATACAATATATTTGCATATTTTTCTAAAGAAAATTGACCATGAAGCAATTTCAAAGAAATTACAAATTTTTAATGGATTATACCTCCATAACCATTCAATTTTGTCTAAATTTTATTGGAGAATTTGCTTCAACTGAAAAATGTTTCCATCTGTTTATTTTTTTTGCAGCTTCTGAGTTCTTTATCTTTTTAGCCAGCACTTTCCAACTCTGTGACACTAAGAGTCTTAAATGCTTTATGAGCCAATACTTTTGTCATGTAGTATATTTATATATGGATTTGTAGTAATATTTCTTAGCCTTAGCAACTTTGTAATACTTTTCATGATACATATATTATACTCCAAATTTCATGACTGTTTGTGTGTTTTTATACATGTGATTTCACACATGACTTTTGGCTACAAACTTACTTTGCATTTCATAAGTTCAATAATAGTCTGTTTTGCATAATTCAAATTATATTGATGAGATTGCTGCTAGCAAAAGATAAGATAAGCACTTGTTGAGTAATCATTTTTTATTATAACAATATAGCAGGCAAATAATGAGTACAACAATTTTAATTACAAAAAAATGGACCAACATTAGGTTTACAAAAGGCATATCTGTCAGGAAACTCCTCATCTCTTCTTTTTTTACTCCTTCTTCCTTCCTTCATTTCCTTATTTCTTCTTTCATTCTTTTACTTACTGCTTCTATTCTTTCAACACTATTTATTAGTACTACTTTTAGCCTTTGAGGTGCTCTGATTCTTTAGCTATTATTCAGACAAGTGTGGTCTCTTTAACATTGTATACAGACTGCTTACATAAGCCAGAGTTTTCCTGCCCTATTTGTACAGTTCTTTACTCAGGCAATTTTTGAAGTGTTTAAGGTTTTGTTGTACTGTATAGTTGTTCTCCATTCTTTATTGGTCCCAGAAGTGTCAGTCCTGGCATGGAGGATTTTTAGACTTGTTCTTTTCAGATCTCCCTCTGCCAGGTGAGTAATTATTATGATATCATTATTATATACTCTAATATACTTTGGATCTCTCTCTGCCATCTGTATGACTGAGCCATAGCCTCTGAAGTTGCCCTTACAATATTAAGTTTTGCAACCAAAGGTCAGGTGAAAATTACATGGCTTTATTATGGGATGATTAGAAGACTTGGACACAAAATATAATTTGACTTCTACAACTGATAAATGAATTCATCTCATTGAGAAAACTCATTGCTTATGTAATATTTCTTGTGTCATCTTATTCTTTCACTTAATCTAGTCTAGTGACTATTTTGTCTCCCATTTTCTGCCTATCTAAAGCTAGAACATCCAAAAATCCTCTTAAAATCATCAAAAATTTAAAAGATCTTGTTTTATCTCAAGGACCTTGGTGTTTTACAGCACAAAAACCAGATGAATATCAATAAGCTGCTTAACCCAATTAATGAGGACAAGATGTATGAGGATGGAACAAAGAGGAGATCAAGGCCATTTTTACAGCAGTGGTAAGATGTCATGAGGCAGAACAGGACAGGAAGGTGGTGATTTGTGGATGATGAAGTGATTGGTGACAAGCCATCATGCCAAGAAGCACTCAATGCGGACTTGACTATCCTCAAGTATGTATCTGATGTGAACAACAAGCAAATCCCTTAATTTCTCTAATCATCGTAGTTGTTGGCATCGGCAAGAACACCATCTAGTCTGTTAGCTCTTATCATCGTCCAATACCCATCGCCGTGCGTGTGCCTTCAGAGCGGTCATTATGTGGCTCAATATTTTTTTAATAATTATTCTTCGTTATCGATTATCCATGACTAGCTTTCGGACCGTTTTCCGAGAGCCATTTACCCACCATTGTGTGTCTTTATCTTGTGTGGCAGATCTAAATGTTGCCAAACCTACACTTTCCGACCGCTTGTGACTTTGGCTGGTGTAGATAGTCGATAGTGTTCTGATAGAACTACTTAAGATAAAGTCGTCTCAGTCAGGGTTGAATTTGACTTTGTCATTGTTTTGTGAACTCATCGCCACTCAGACCCATCGACTTTTTTTATCAACCAAAGGGAACACCATGCCATCTTCAGCTCTTCCACTGAACGTCGCGACACCTTCGAAATCAGAGATAGATAAAGACAAGACTCCAACGCCTTCATATAAACAGCCGAGTGCTATCAGGCCCTCTGCATTAACACCAGCCGACATATCGAGTCCGCATGAATTGACTGCGTTTGTAAGCTGTACAAGGTTCAAGATATTGCTCACTCTTATGCATGAGCAGGTAGAAAGTTTGCTTGAACAGTTAGATGCGAAGTTTGAAGAGATGTCTTCCCAAATACTCGACCGCAGTGCGTGTCACATAATCATCTTCATATCTAGGTTTTGACTAAGACAATGGTCATTAGTGTCGCAAATGTCAACGCGCGTAGATGCTCTGGAAGCATCAATACAAGATATTATTAATGGCGACGTAAGCGTACCACAGTCCCCGTCACCAAGCCCGGCAGTCCCTCCAGCGATCAAAAGGAGCGATAGCATGCAGTAGTGCAGCTATGTCACGACATCTCAGTGAGCATCGCATTTGATTGGAAAATTTAATGGAAATTACAATGGTGCGCTTTCTCTTGCTCTCGCCAGCTGTTACCTCGCGATCTGACCACCAGTAATTTAAAGACTGTACACTACCCTACATTTAGATACAACTTCAAAATCACTAGACTTTCCACTATCAAGCGTACCTATCGTACCGCAGTCGCTCGCGCATTCCTTAAGCGACTTTCGGTCTCAAGCCATTGATACATAAGCTTAAGGAACTATGACCATTGACTCTTCAGCAATTCCAAGAGTTTGCGATCGTTGAATACAACTGGCACTGTAACCCACAGTAGAAGATTGCTGACATCAGGAATGTGTTTCGTCATCTGTTGCTGAAAGACTTCTAGCCTGAGTGTAGGAGCGACACTCGCTTTTCGTGGAGATAAAGAAGTTATGTTCTCGTTGTATGAGTGATTAGTCTCATTGAAAAGGTCAAAGCCAATTATGTATTACTTTCTTCAGTCACTATGAAGGAGAAAGCGGTAAAATTCTGATGACATGCGAAATACCTGGCTCTTAATAGATTTTAATTGGTCATTTTGGTATGGAGAGAGAATTTTGTCATCCAAACTCCTTGCATATGGAACCTGAGGTTTCAAGGTTGTGGATGAAATGTGCCAGAATTGGAAAGAGGGGTGGACCAAGAGGAACAAGAAGGAGAGGAGAACAGTTGGGAAAAAAGATTAGCCTAGATAACAGCTAAACCACAGGATGCAATTTGTAGCTACAAGCCCCCAGAAACAACAAGAAAACACTTTCATGGTGTTCTCTGCATGAAGGAAGCAGCATTGAGGAAGTGTAAATATAAAAAGAGAAACTTGAAATAGTGGAAGTAAAATAGATGGTAAATAGAAAAATGAGAGTCAAAAGAAGTGTTACTTGGAAATAGAGTAGGAGCATGTAAACACAGAGAAAGAACATGAGATTGAAATGAATGGAGAATGGAAGAAGAAAACAGAAGTCAGAAAAGAAGACAAAGGAGTTGAAGGGAAGAAAGAGTGCAAAGTGAAAAGGAAGATGAGTAGAAGGTAGTCAAGATAGAATGGGAGTTGATAAAATAAGAGGAAAAAGAATAGAAGTAAAACAGCATCAAGACAAAGTATTTAAGAGTCAAGATGGAGCTGAATGAGTTGGAGAAAGAGTGGAATGGAGTGGAATGAGTCAAGGCAAAGTAAAATGGAGTTGAGCAAGAGGGTTAGAACTGATTAAAAGACAGTCAGAGCCAGAATGAAGTCAAAATGGAAATAGTTGTAGAGAGTAGAGTCAAGATTAGATTGAGAGGAACAAGAAGAATAAGAAACAGAACCTAAATAGGCAAATCAGAATTCAAGTAATCAAGTAATTAAGTAATCTTAAGACTACCAACTAACTATGGTGAGAGCCTTCTGATAAATCAGCAGATGTCTTGGAAAGGACTGATTGTGTTGTAGGTGTTATGATTAGATTGAAGCACACAATGAACTTGTAAGGTCTGACTAAGTCTATGCATATAAGTCACTGCTGAGTGCTGCTACTTATTGTTTTATTCTCTACTTTATACTAGCTTTTATACTATAAGACTGTGATTGCTACTATATGTTAGTACTTCACTACCATACTTAATGACCATTCAAATTGTTAATTCATCATTTTACAAAATTTAGTTCTAAAGTCCCAAAAATAGCAGCACAACTTATTACTCTCTAAATGCCCTCCAAGAATATATTTTGCATGCCTGCCTAACCTCCTCCCAATCATTTTCTTTCATCTTCCAACTCATATGCTCCATTCCATCCTATTGATTGCTTCTGTTTTGTTGCACTACATATATCAAGGTTTGTTACTGGTCTGCTGCTATTATGTTCTATTTTTTCCTGTTCAATTTGCTGAAACATCATTGACTATAGAGACACCCTCCCTCTGTATCCAACAAGTATTTTGGACAATTAAAACAATTGTATGCTGGAAGTAATCATGCAATGGCAGGATTGTGCAAAGGAAATGATTGTGCAGTGGCAATGATCATGTGGTGGCAGGATTCCATGGAGTAATTGCTTGGAATAACTCATGCAGTGGTGTTAGGAGTGATGTTTTGGAGTGGGGCATTGTGGATGCAAAGAGCTGGAGTTGTCTTGAGAATGTACTGAGAAAAAGTAGTGTCTAAGAATGTTTGGTGACTTTGATAATCAATGTGAGGTCCCATTGATCTAGGGACTCACTTTGTTGAACAGGAACCTACTTGATGTGTCTTGTCAAAAAGAGAAACACATTTAAGGAGTTAAAAGGAGTTACATCAGAAAATTAGCATGGTGATGAGTTTATCATAAACACAAGATAGAACAATGAGAGTTTAGTGATTACATTTAATTTTGATGTGCTTACTTAACTAAGACCTGCAGGAATCCAAGCAATGAGAAGCCTTTGTAAACCTGACATTAGCACAGAAAAAGGGAATTGATGAGCTTAAATTGGCACTGAGCAAATTTGAACACATTGTGACATGTACAGGACCTCTAGCACTGGTTTTATTTCCACAACTCTGTTTCCTGATCTTCTCAATTAGTTCTCATAGGTTCATCATTTCACTTTGTTTCTTTATTTCCTGTATTTCACCTTAACTCTTCCTTTGTCTCAACTCTGTCTACTCCACTTAACCTTCCTTTCACCAACTCACTAGTTTCCTCCATCTTCCCCTTGTTTCCATCTCTGAATCTCTATTCTTTTTCCTTCTAGTTTTGTTTACTACTCTTCCTGTTTACCTACTCTATCTTGGTTCTCTGTTTTCACCTTAATTCCTTTTCTCTTTTGTGCACTAATTCTTTAGTGCTACTCTTCATAGTTTTCTGTAGTGTACATTTCTGTTTTCTAAGACTCAACTAGTAGGTTTCTGCTCAACAGAGTGAGCTCCAAAGTCAGCAGGACCTGACAGCAGCACTATAAATCAGAATCTGTTAGAATTTGGACCTATACAATACAATATCAGTTGTGATACTGTAATGTTACAAAGGAAATGTTTGCTCACCCTAAATCCTGTATAAATGACTGAGGGTGTGTTTCTATCTAGTCCATATTTATATGTATTTGTACAATTGTTCAAGTGTGTGGCCAAGTATAAAAGGAAAGTGGTGCCTTGGCTCATCACAATGTGAAGGATAGTGCTTGGGCCAGCATGGTGAGCACTTTGTCATGGTGATGTCATTACACTCTAACAGAATCCATCTATTGAATTTGACTACAGTGTACACACTAAGAAAAACAGTTGAAGTTACATCAGGTAACTCAAGGTAGATAATGTAAAATAATTAGAGTAAATAATAATAATGAAATTATTATTATTAGCCATTGAAAAAGCAAGTAACGAGAATTCACATTGCACAGCAAGTCCCCATGAGACCTGAACCTGAAACAACTCAGAGGATTCATTCTTGACTGTGTAAAGAAGAGCAATTCATTTTAAGATGTCTTTCTTGATGTTACTGTTGGCAAATGTGAAGTCAACAAGTTTGCGCAATGGAGTGAAGTTGTTCAGTGATTGGAACATATGTGGAGAGAGCTTCTCGAATAATGGCTGCCTATTTGATGGGCCCCTCACATTGGGCTGCTACCTTGAGTGCTTCATAGCATTCCTTGGCAGACCCATCCACCTTTATTCCCTCCTGTTCTGCCTCTGAGATGGTGGTGGCACATATGACTCGAACGATAAGGCCATTGTTGCTAAGCTACTTAGCATTTGCAATGCGCTTGGTGTTTAGTCAGATTGTGTGATGAGAAGATCGAGCTGCTTCTCAGAAGCGAAGACCCAGTGGTCCAGGCTGCTCTGTTATAAGATTTCCAGCTTGTTTGACGATCTGGTAAAGTTTCCAGTCAAAGTGTGGTCTGTGGCAGTGTGAATTTGGTTTGGCAGGTTGGATGCGAGGGTACGCAGAAGCAGTGGATCCCATGGATAGATAGAGCTCAAGGGGTCAAAGAGACTCGAGGGAGGACGCGACGTGTGGAGATAGGACACGCAGATAAGATTTAATTGATAGACTCAGGGTCCGAGATGTGATGTGTGTGATGTGATGAGCAGCGTTCCTTGATGCGCAACAGCTTCAGAGAGCTCAGCAGCAGATTCTCATAACCTGTTAGGATCCTAACTACATATCACACTAATAGATCGATGAGTAAACAACTATGTAACGTTAGTAGTGTTACATCGATCTAAGTGTATAGTGACGACTGACCCGGCATGATTGATTGTGTGAAGGTTCGCATATTCATTTCCGCACACCGGCAAGCACGGTTCTAAGTTCATGTTGAGTAAATGATGTTAGCTTCTTCAACCGCTTATGACAAATCTAGACAGGCCATCCACTTGCGACAAGTCCGTGGATTGCAAGCACCTCTTACTGGACTTGTCAGTCACGATGTGAATTAAAACACAAATCTGTGAAGCTGAAAGGGGTGTCATGAGGAGATATCTATTGCCGAGAGGTAGGACGGAAACGAGATAACGAAACTCGAATGTGATTGGTTTCCGCAACCTTCCATGGCATGTGTCATCATGTTCTGGAGAACACATGTGACATTGAGGAGTTTGATATCAAGATTTCTTCATCATCACAATAGGAGCACCGTGGCACTTTCCTTCTGCAGCACCGAGCTAGATATCTTTCGATTTCATTCGTGTCGTTCTGCTTGTATGTATGGATGTTCAGTGCTCAGCGTTTAGGTTGTAAGAGAAAAAATAGATTTACAGTCATATATTGTTTCATATTTGTGTCGGCAGCCGCAGACAAACATTAAATAATTTTTCGTCCCCTTGATCCCTACCAAAGGAGTGATCGCGCCTTAGTGCCTTTGAGAATACGTTGGAGACCAGCAAAAATTAATCATGGAGACGTCTGTGCGCGTTTTTTATTTCTACAACAATCAGCTCACTTATAAAAAAGCAGCCAGGGTTCGAATGTCCTGAACCGCTCAATGCAAGGCCTCTGGTCGAATCACAGACGGACTAAGCTGAATATCAATTCCTCTATACCTACGGGAACCCCAGGCATTCCTTCTACTGCTATCCCTGCTCCGGAAGACCCTTCATCTTTAACTTCAACCCCCCCACGGGTCTCCGAAACACCTGAAGGGCCCCCTGGAACACCTGCTTTGCAAGACTCGACTGTCGATAATCAAGCTTCAAATTCAAGTAGCAAGCGGAAAGTGCGGTCGTCTCGTCCACCAGACTCAAGCAGCAAACGAGTCAGATTAGCTGGGTCGAGTGGAATTATCGCAAAGGATTATGCACCACCGACTGCGCGATTAACCGATATTGGCGGCGTAGAAGCGTGCGTTGAAAAGATGCTTGAGCTTGTTGCGATGCCACTATGTCATCCAGAGATTTATCTTCACACTGGCGTTCAACCTCCGCGAGGTGTCCTTTTGCATGGTCCACCTGGATGCGGAAAAACTCTATTGGCAAATGCAATGGCCGGAGTAATCACCTTCGACTATTGTTATTCGGCATTGCGTTGAAATGTTCTCTCTAGGAATTAGGCGTGCCGTTCATGAACATTTCTGCTCCTTCAATAATTTCAGGGATGTCGGGCGAATCGGAAAAAACTCTGCGGGACACATTTGAAGAAGCAAAGGTATAAACACCTTTTGTAATTTTGTTTTGTAGGCTTGACACACTTCGTGATTCAGCGCATCGCTCCGTGTCTTTTATTTATCGACGAGATAGACGCTATCACCCCAAAACGAGAGAGTGCGCAACGGGAAATGGAAAGGAGGATTGTGGCACAGTTCCTAACGTGCATGGATGGTACAGATGCTTCGAACTATCGTTTCTCCCGTGACTGACATTCGTGTAGATATGTCTTGGGACAAAACTGATAACAGGCCTGTTATTGTTTTGGGAGCCACAAATCGTCCTGACTCGCTTGACGCAGCTCTTCGGAGGGCTGGGAGATTTGATCATGAGATCAGTATGGGTGTCCCCGACGAGGAGGCTCGCGCAAAGTGAGCAATATGTAGATCCTGATTTTTCTCCTGAATATCAAGCATCCCACAGAATTTTGAACGTACTATGTGCTAAACTGAGGCTAGCTGGCGATTTCGATTTTGCAGCTCTTTCAAAGGCTACGCCAGGTTACGTCGGTGCGGACCTGTCAGCATTAACAGGTGCTGCAGGCATCATCGCAGTGAAAAGAATTTTCAACCAACTATCCGAAGGGACTTTGGTCCTTCCAGATTCTGTCCCTCTGCCAATCCAGGCCTCGCATGATCAAGACATCGCCATGATCATGGATCAACCCCCTTCCAAGCCAATTATAGCCCCCTTCTCCAACCTTGTGTTTAACGCACTTCCGGGTTCTATCGCACATTTCCTGCATGCCCATCCAGACCCTCTAACGGAAGAACAACTCGCCCCGATCTGCATCAACGCTTCCGACTTTCTCCTAGCTCTTAAACATGTTCAACCCTCCTCCAAGCGCGAGGGCTTTGCTACAGTGCCAGACGTGACTTGGGCAGATGTTGGTGCACTCCATGGAACGAGAGAGGAATTACATATGGCTATCGTGCAACCTATTAAAAGGCCTGAGTTATTCAATGCTGTTGGCATCTCAGCCGCTTGTGGTGTGCTTCTGTGGGGCCCGCCGGGCTGCGGTAAGACTTTGCTGGCCAAAGCAGTCGCCAATGAGTCAAAGGCGAATTTCATCAGTGTCAAGGGACCTGAGTTGCTTAACAAGGTATGTCATTGTCATTGAGGGATGCGTAATGACATAATAACTGCTTATAGTACGTCGGCGAAAGTGAACGAGCAGTTCGCCAAGTCTTCTCCCGCGCTCGCGCTTCCTCTCCTTGTGTCATTTTTTTCGATGAGCTGGACGCTCTTGTCCCACGTCGAGACGACAATCTGGTATGTCGCTTTCCCATCTTTTTTGAACGCTTGATCAACATCCGTACCAGTCTGAGTCCTCTGCCCGCGTCGTCAACACTCTTCTAACAGAACTAGACGGTCTCGATGCGCGCAAAGGCGTCTATGTCATCGCAGCAACCAATCGTCCAGACATGATTGACCCCGCCATGGTCCGGCCTGGCCGGCTTGACAAACTTTTGTACGTTGACCTCCCCTCGGCCGACGAGCGCGCCGAGATAATGCGCACGATGGTGCAGAAGGTCCCGCTGGGCAGTGGCGACGGGGAGTCGTTGGAGCAGGTGAAGCTTGATGTTGAGGTGCTAGTAAAGGAGAGGTGTGATGGGTTTAGTGGTGCCGATCTCGCGGCACTCGTCCGTGAAGCGGGGGTTCTTGCGCTTAAGCGCACGCTCGGCGCACTTGATGAGATGGATGACAAAGCCGTCATGGAGGGTGAAATCGAAAAAGTGGTCGTGCGAGTTGTGGACTTTGCAACGGCGCTTGAAAAGGTAAATGCAAGTGTTAGTGCGGTGCAAAGGAGAAAATATGAAGCCCTGAAGAATAAGTTTGCCGGGTTGCCGGTGAGATCAGGCAAGGATGAAGAGGACAAAAGGGTCGAGAAGAGCAGCAGTACCTGATTCTCACTTGTTGATTGCAAAATATCATTGCGCCTACATCTAAAGTTTCTATGGATCTCCTACCTTCTTTATGCCCACTACAACGCGGTCGTTACGTCTCCAGAATTCTACCATTATTTCTGCAAGTCTCTTTGGATCGTCCTAAGATCGAATGTCAAAAATTGCGAGAACTTCGAGCAATAAGATAAGAGTTCAGACGAACCTCTTGTAATATGTGGCCCACGCCTGGTACGACGACTAGCTGGAACTTACCCTGCATCTGACCAATCATAAGTTCATTGTCCAGCCGGTCTGTTCCTGCTAGGACGAGAATGCGGGCAGTGCGTGCTTGAAGGAAATTGCTTGATAATCCCTTGAACCAACCTGAGACGGTATAGAGTAAGAGAACAATACCCAAGTTCGGATGTAATCAGAGGATTGTCATACTTAGCCAATAAGGTGCAGTGGATCGCAAGGGTGTACGCCACTGGTAAGGGGGAACTGCGGTTGGATCGGGAATAATGACTGAAGGAATGGAGATCCGCGCGGAGTCAGCATTTCGGATTGCCTTTGTGGTCACACTATAACACATCATGAGATATGATATAGTTCACTTGTGGAACAAAAAGAAGGCCTACTGCCACTCGATGGCTTCTTCAACATTGTTAAACCCATCCGGACGTGCGTTGAGCAGATTGTTCATAAATGGCAAAGCGTCGATCGCAGATCCTACTTGAGACCATTAGCATGAGTGTAGATAAGAAAGAAAATTGATCGGATTACCCTCCACTATATCCAAAACGGCTACGCCAGTGACTCTGTATTTACGCTCTAGCAGCATAGGACAGCTCCTCGTGACAACCGAACCTCCCATACTGTGGCCAACGAGCTGAAGAGTTGAAGTTAGTCGATAGTTTCTTTCATCAGAGGTATATCTTTACCAAAAGAGAAGGCGCGCCAGCAGGGTCGGGAAAGACTGTTCGTATGATTTCTGTAAAATCTTCCACCAGGACCTCAATCGAGAGATCCTCGTCCGAATGATCAGATGTAGGTGTCGTCTTGCCTAAGACAATCTGTCATCATCGATATTCAACGGCGAGAACACACTTACCGTGCCTGCGTGCATCGATAGCAAGGACACCACACTCTCCCTTAGTCTTATCGGTGATCTGTTTCGCGAAACACGCGAAGGTCAGCCCTGAGTAACCGGCTCCATGGTGGCAGATCATGACCGTCCCGTCCATGAAGATTGGGGGTGTGTAGTAGATGCGAAATTCTAGTCCACGCGATGAAACAGAAACTTGAAGAGCCTGTTGGAAGTATGAAGAGGCGGATACTGGGGCGTATTCAGGCTTTGGTGGATGAAATGGCTTGGGGTGTCGCCTCGGCCTGCACACGTAGATGCCCAATCAATAGAATCAGTAGAGGACTCCTTCCTTCAAGGCAGGCATACAACTGACATGGCTGGTGGTCCCATACCCTTACCGGGTAGAAATCCTAATGTGTCGGCGGCTTCCTCGCTTTCATGGTCTTCATCTTCCTCACTGTTATGTGGTAGTGGAGGTAGTTTGGATATGCGGGCACTCAACGCCGAACGAAGTATATCACTCATTAGCTTGAGATATTTAAGTTCTTGTGAAGATGAGGCAGGACAGCTAGCTATTCAGTTAGACAGAAATGGTGAGTGTATTGATGTAACGTTTTGCCTAAAATGGACACGTCGGAATTGCACACGACGAACCAGTTGGACTATCCTGTCCCATTAGAACAAACGACGTTACTATCTGTGACCCGTTACGCAGAGTGGACTAAGCTCTGGGCTGCCGGTCATTTCCATAGCGGTAGCCCAAACCGCTTACAATTGAATCTGGT
>QLON01006532.1:0-21794 GCA_003313675.1 Termitomyces heimii
GGTCATACTTGATAACGAGATTCAGCCTGGAGTCCAGCTCGAGATACACAACTCTGACGATCTACGTATCCTCTATCAGTCTCCATCTTTATCCGAGGAAACACGACATAATGTAACGATCAGGGGAACTACTCAGCCAGGAACGACCAGTTTCGGCGACAGTTTTAATTTTGATTACGCTGCCGTTACAGCAGGATTTAACACTTCACTAGCGGGAGAACGCTTGATCGTTGATGATCATGATCCGTCGGTGGTCTACGATGGTAACTGGGGTCCAAGTACAAACTTCATACTGTTCGATGATAGCGGACCTCGGTTTGCCTACGCAAATACAAGTCACCAGACTTCCTCTGTGGGAGCATCAGTCACGTTCAGTTTCAATGGTCTGTCTTTTAACGAAAAATTGACTTGTAAGCATGACTACTTACTCTAACGTATATCATAGGGACATCAGCAGCTCTATTTGGTGCTAGTAGTGGACTATCGATGAATTTAGATGTTGACCTTGACGGAGAAAGAGTTGCCAGTTCTATAATGGTATTCGATAACTCTACGAACTACAGATGGTATCAATGTTCTGGCCTCTTGCCAACTAATCATACAGTCAAAATCACATACTCTGGTGGAAAACCAAATGCTACTTTTAACTTGGACTACATAACATATACTCCATCCTTCAGCTCACGCGCTGAAAAGGAAGGTCTAGAAAACAGCTCAAATAATCAGCCAACCCAACCATCCAGACCACCCCTTGGCACACTTTTGGGAGCTATCCTTGGGCCTATCCTATTTGTCATTATGCTTATGGTCTTCCTGTTCATGCGCAAAAAGAAGCTCGGTTTTTGGACCTTTCGACAAAACGACACAGGTATAGTGATGGCTCGAATCTTGGATAATCAAAGCTCTGACCATCATCAATGATTTCTCAATCTCGAAATGAAGGTTCTCCTCGATTGCCAGCGTACAACGAATACGGTGCTGTGCCGGCTCCTTCTAATGGCTTTATACGGACGTTTGTGACACGACTTTGGCAGCGCCCGCAGCCATGTATAGGTGTGTGTTTCATCTTCTGATTAAAATCCACTGCCCTAGACCTGTAAATAGTACAAGCTTTTCCACCTGACTACACCCCATCAAGTTCTCGTCAGTCACTGGTCCAACGGAAGCCTATATTACCTGTTTGGAATTCACATGTCGACCAACAACGAGCATCCCGTCAGACTGACGCTAGTAGCATAGATGAGACGGCGGCTGATATGCGGGTACGGGTGATAGAACAGATGATAGTTGCCCTCCAGCAAGAGGTCGAGGAAACACGGCAGGGTCAAAACAGAGCACAGAACGAGGTGCCTAGACGGCAAACGGTTGGAAATCATAGACTAAGCGAAGGTAACCAACATTACCGGGATGTTGATAGCATAATGTCGACTACAGTCGCTTGATGGCAGAATAATATTGCGCGCGCCACAGTAGGTGTGCCTGATTTCTATTATATCGCACATTTATGGCGCCTAAATGTGGTATTACCTTTCTCGCGGCTGATCCACTATTTGTCCGCAGCAGGGTATTGCAAGTTATTCACCGAGAGAAAGAAAATTTCTGTTAATTAGTGCTTATCAATGAGTTCTGGACATGAGCATTCATGAAAGCAAGTGACTGAAGCGAAAAACTGCAGCTTATCTGTTGAAGAGACGAATGATGATGACGTCATACGGATTTGATGAGATTTGTGGGTTGGCCAATTTTGTGAAGAACCATCGATGTCGACCAACTTGCCCGTTGACGTGTCTGTGCCGCCGCGTGACGTCTCCCGACCTCTGCTCTTTGAGTGCGCATGGGAAGTCGCAAACAAGGTCGGCGGCATCTACACCGTCATCAAGACAAAAGTCCCCGTCACCGTCTCCGAGTTTGGTGATAGATACTGCCTCATTGGCCCACTGTCCTACAAGACAGCACCCATGGAGGTCGAGCCTATGGAGCCCACAGACCCCCACCTGGCTGCCGCTCTCGAGAGCATGCGCAAGCAGGGCGTCAAGTCTTTGTATGGACGCTGGCTCATCGAGGGTAATCCACACGTCCTCCTCTTCGACACGGGCTCCCAGTACTCGCGGTTGGACGAGTGGAAGGGCGATCTGTGGAATCTCGCTGGAATTCCGAGCCCGCCCAGCGACCACGAGACGAACGAGGCTATAGTCTTTGGCTACCTCGTCGCCTGGTTTCTTGGTGAAGTGGGTCCTTGATGCTTACGTTTTTTTATTAATATAGCTGATGTTGTCTATTCTTTGCAGTACGTCTCGCGCCAACTTACCACCACTGTCGTAGCCCACTTCCATGAATGGCAAGCTGGTGTCGCCATTCCTTTATGCCGTAAACGCCACATCGATATCACCACGGTATTCACCACGCACGCTACCCTCCTCGGCCGCTACCTCTGTGCTGGGTCTGTCGATTTTTACAATAATCTGCAATACTTCGACGTCGACCATGAAGCCGGAAAACGCGGGATTTACCACCGCTACTGCATCGAACGTTCGGCTGCCCATTGCGCCGACGTATTCACTACCGTATCACACATCACCGCATACGAATCTGAACATCTACTCAAACGCAAGCCAGATGGCGTTCTACCCAACGGTCTCAATGTCGTCAAGTTTCAGGCCATGCACGAATTCCAGAATCTTCACGCGAAGAGCAAGGAGAAGATCAACGAGTTCGTGAGAGGCCATTTTTATGGTCATTATGACTTTGACCTCCAAAATACTATCTATGTGCGTCCTCTCTCTCCTCTTCCGATTTTTTTTTCGTTCTCATCGTCGTCCCGAATTTTCTCCGCCCTACCCCTGTGTTCCTCGACGAATTGTGACACGTGTGCCTGTACCTTTTATATTTGTGGACTCGTGATCCTCACATGGTCGCTATTCTCCATCGTTCTGCACTGATGCTCCTATCATCTCTCCACTGTTGGCCTACGCTGTCTTTGCTTTCCTGACCCTCTTTACGTCCATTACGCTACTCCTCTATATTCTTGTGGGATACTCGACGTGGCTTTCGATGTCAACGCGCTCACGATTTCGATCGTCAATGTATATCTTCCCTCAAACACTTGTTCCACAAACTATGGCTTCCAACATCTTTCCCCCATATACCTCATTGATATACACGTCTTACCGCCTCTCAGATGTTCACAGCTGGCCGTTACGAATATCGCAACAAAGGCGTTGACATGTTTATTGAGGCCCTTGCCCGTTTAAACCACCGTTTGCAAAAGTCAGGTTCCACGGTTACGGTTGTCGCGTTCATTATCATGCCTGCCGCGACGCACTCGTATACCATTGAGGCGATGAAGGGCCAAGCCGTCACGAAACAGCTGCGTGAAGCTGTTACCGAGATTCAACAGCGCATTGGCGAGCGCCTTTTTGATCATGCTGCGCGTGTCCATGGGTATGCTCCAAGGTTTTCATGTTATGCAATTCTCAAATAAGTATGTACCCAGGGATGCCCCCGATCCTCTCCCAGACACTCTTCTCTCCTCAGAAGACCTAATCCTCCTTAAACGCCGTATATTTGCTCTAAAACGCAACTCTCTACCGCCCGTAACAACACATAACATGGCCGACGATGCTACTGACCCAATCCTCAGCCAAATCCGTCGCGTGCGGCTCTTTAATGATCACCAAGACCGCGTCAAGATTGTCTTCCACCCCGATTTCCTCAACGCCAACAACCCAATCCTTGGGCTTGACTACGAAGAATTCGTCCGGGGATGCCATCTTGGCGTGTTCCCCAGCTACTACGAACCATGGGGGTACACGCCCGCAGAGTGCACGGTGATGGGGATTCCCTCTATCACGACTAACCTTTCTGGTTTCGGAAGTTTCATGCAGGACCTCATTGAGCGCCCGCAGGACGAAGGATGCTACATCGTCGACAGGCGCACGCAGAGCGTCGAAGATTCTGTGAATCAGCTTACGAACGACATGTTTTCGTTCTGTAACAAAACGAGGAGGCAGAGGATTAATCAGCGGAATCGGGTGGAGAGGCTGAGCCCGTTGTTGGATTGGAAGAATTTGGGGATTGAGTATAGTAAGGCGCGGCAGCTGGCACTTAGGCGTGCGTATCCGGATGCGTTTTATAATGATAATGGGACGGAGGTGGAGTGGGATGAGACGGCGGAGGGTGGGTACTTTGGGGGCGGGGAGAGGGCGACGATCAGTATGCCGCCGAGCCCGAGGTTGAGGGGCGTGATGACGCCCGGGGATATGGGTACGCTCACTGAGGAGGTGGGTCTCTTCTTTCTCGTCTTTCTTTGCGCGTCTGCAACTGGGTTGGGTGTAGATGCAGGGACTGAAAACGAGCGACTACCGCGGGTACCAGTGGCCATCTAAAGAGGACGAGGAGGATTCGTATCCCTTGTGCGTACACACACTTTCTCCTTTGTCTTGGTTATGGTGATTGAGGAGACACGCACAGCCCGCTGGTCATGAAGGTTCGCTCACGGTCGGGCTCTGTTATGAGCGGTGCAAGCACCCCGGGCGGGGGTGCCTTCTCGAGTCTTAGCGAGGGAGACCTGCAGCGTGCGGACGCTGCACTCGAACAAGTTCACGATCAGGAGGACAGCGCGTAGTCGCAGCATGAAGCCGTTGGACGTTTACCGTCGTTGGCCCATGAGGGTACCGTATGAATGTGACAGCATACGTACCGGTAGTAAACAAGTACCAAGTACTTTGGACTTGTTTTATTCAACCTTGTCTTGCGCGAGATCTCTGTTCTTGTTTTTTTTCCTTATTACTTGTTTGTTTGTTTTATCTTTTTGCGGAGATTCCATCCTTATGCCTGGGGTGGGTGGTCGAGATGGCTTGTACTATACATGGTCACCTTGCTAGATTTGTGTATAGATGCAGTGTAGTCGCTAGTACTATGCATATTACCTTATATTCACGATGTGTTGTTTCTTGACAAGGCAGATTTTATTCTGGCTCTCTATGTTGTTGGACACACTAGTGGTAGGCGTCCATTGATGGGTAAGTGTGGCTCTCTTATGCGCTGGTAATAATATGCATTTGATGGACCCTAGTTGGTAACCGTTTGTGGGCACTGACCTGACCATGTACTATTTACGAGATTTGGAAATTTGAAAGATTAGTATGTACCTCACGGTGTAGATGAAGGAAAGCCTGAGACGAGTGATAAATCAGTCAATAGACTGTGTCGGTGTCTGAGGACGATAGCATCAAGCATAGTATACATCGAGTAACTAGTATTACAAAGTCGAGAATATGTAGAGTACAGACCAGGGGTATAATATAAACTTTAAAAGAAAGCAATAAAGAGATGCTAGGTGCTACACGATAAGAGAGTGTGAGGGAATAGTGACGAGGGTAATGAACGTATTGGTCATACGAGCAGAGACAGGATAGCGAAAGTGTTCGTAGAGAAAGGACAGTCGAGTCGAGAGTCGAGATGAACAAAAAAAGATGATTCAGGATACTGAGGTTGCCGAGTGGAGAAGTCAAGTCGACGACTCATGCATCGAGCCGAGACGTCGGTGTGCATTTGATTTAGTTTTAGGGGGGAGCCGTGAGGATTGGAGGTGATAGGCCGTCTATAGGCAATTGAAGCGGCAGATACGTTTGTCCGGAGGAGGGACTGGATTCACCGGAGCCGATTCAGGCTGTGGAAAAGGTTCGTTTAGACGAGGGATGGGGGAAGGAAATGTTTGGTTTTGCATACCTCTGTCCTTGCCTCGACGTCCAGAGGCGGAGAGATAGGTATAGGCGATGCCCAAGCAGAAGTGGACACTGGATGTGCTGATTAGATGATCGTCGGAATGCGAGGGTCATTGACTTACTGCAGACAAAGAAGAGTGATGAACAAAGCAACAAGCTGAAGCGCATTTTAATGGATAGCTCTCGTGAGGGTAGAACGAGGTTTGATTTGTAAAGTCGCTGGTAGAGCGAACGAAGGATGCGGTGGCAGAGTGCTTTGTAGAAAAAAAGTAGCGCACAGATTGCTTGAACTTAAGTACTGCAAGCGCTATGTACACGAGGAACAAAGCAAGCTCCAAAAGAAGTAAGTATGTAATTACTTCGGCAACCTTGTCCAGAGTGCATGCAACGACCACATCGGCGAAGGAGCCCTAGATCTAGTCCCCAGAAATCACGGGTAGGTGAGAATGTTCTTTGTATTCAGGCGGCGAGGCGCCCTTCTCAGAACAAAACATTGCCGAATTGGGGTGGCGACCCTTCTTCTTGATCAAGACGTTGCTTTGTTCACTTGCAGAGGCAGACCTCTCAGATTAGCTTCTAACGCTACCACGCTGCGATCGCCTGGGAAAGGTCGTTGTCGACGACGAAACACTGCACGGGCGCTGACAAGGCCTGACATGCCTGACAAGGCCTGGCAAGCGATGACCAGAGCCATGTGGTTGCGGGACCCTTAGCTCAGATATTTGGTCCTGTTAGGACCTAGTGCTGTTGGAATGCCGAACATACGTCATGGGCCACGAAATCAATTTGTCTTCAACAGGGTAACGGCCACTGGCAGTGACTCGCTCGATGCGCTCAGCTGGCTCTCTCACTTCACCTATACAGTAGCAGTCGTTTGGCTGAATTTGCTGCAATAGCTCACTTATGTCCACGCTACAGTGGTCAACTCTCCGTGGACTGCATCGTCATCAGCAGCGTTTTCTCTCGGGCCAAGCTGTGAAGAAAGCTCCCTCAACGCGTTTAAGGAAGTATGTTCGGCGAACGGCGTACACAGCAGCCGGTTTTGGCGCCCTATGGGCGATGGATAGAACATTTAACGCCTCCGCTGTTTTCCGCAATATCAGGACATTATGGACTGTGCGTCGTCGTAGATGTCTCATCCAACGCAGCTAACATGCCTCAAGTGTGCTGCTATTACCTTAGATTATAAACTCAACTTTACTCCTGAGAAAAGCGCTCTCATACCCGAGCTGCATGAGCGTGTTGCAAACAGGATGTATAATCTATTCACGTCTAATGGAGGACTTTATATCAAAATTGGGTACGTATACTACGCTTCAATTTTGACTTGTCAACTAAAGCACTGACTAGTCAAGCAATCGGTGCCAATGCGGCATTTCTTCCAAAACCAATGCAAGTGAAGTTTGCTAGATTATTCGACGATGCGCCCCAAATTCCCTTTTCAACTGTCGACCAAGTTTTCCGGTCGGAGCTCGGCCGTCCTCCTTGTGGTCCTGGCGGAGTATTCGAGATATTTGAGGAACAAGCCGTAGCCAGCGCGAGCATAGCGCAAGTACACAGGGCAAAATTGTGGCCCGAGCCTGGCAATACAGAAGAGAAATGGGTGGCCGTCAAAGTGCAAAAGCCTGACGTAGCAAAACAGATGGAGTGGGATTTAGGTGCTTACCGTGCCGTAATGTGGATGTTTGAGAATTGGGCATTTGATTTGCCGGTGTACTTTGTTGTTGGTGAGTTGTCCCTCTGTCAATAAGGGGAAGGAAGCACTGGCTTATTTTAGACCAGATTTCATATCTGATCACTTGCGCCAAGAACTCGACTTCGTTAACGAAGCCAATAACGCTCGAAAGACGGCAGAGTTTGTTGCAAACGAACCGCGCCTTGCCGACAGCGTCCACATTCCAAGGGTGTATCCCGAATACTCGACAAAGAGGGTCATGACTGCTGAATGGATTGAAGGTGTACGACTCAGCGACGGCCCGGCGATCCGCGCTCTCATGGGCGAGCCCAATCCACTTGACTCGCCATCTTCCCTTCCGGCTTCCATGCCAACTAAATCATTAAGAGGTGGAGTCAAGGCCATCATGCAGGTGATGGTCGAGTTATTTAGTGCGCAGATGTTTAACTGGGGCTGGGTCCACTGTGATCCTCATCCAGGAAACGTGATCATCCGTCCTCATCCATCAAAACCAACTCGGCCTCAACTAGTTTTGATTGATCATGGACTCTATGTATCTGTTGAAGAAACGTTTAAGCGTCAATGGGCTGAATTATGGAAAGGATTGCTTGCCGGAGATTTTGACTCTGTCGAGACGATAACGAAGGAGTGGGGTATGGGTTTACCGGATCTTGTCGCTAGCGCCACGTTGATGAAGCCAACAAGGCTTAAGAGACCAGACACTCGGAAGGGAGAGACGAAGGAGGACAGTAAGAGACGGCGGGAACGCGAAGCTGCGTTCCAGGAAAAGATGAAGAGCATGTCTCAATATGAATTAAGCGTACTGATGAAGAAGAGGTTGAAGGAATTCTTGACTGACACAGATAGAATGCCGAAGGCCCTCATATTCTTGTCACGAAACATGCGGTATGCCGGCATCGTCTGTTGCGATGAATTCTCATGCTGACTTCTTTCTTTTAAAGAATGGTTCAAGGTTTGTTCCCAAAAAGGCTCGCATAGTATTTGTTGACATTCCCGTTTAGGGAACAACCAATCCCTTGGGTCCCCAGTCAACCGCATCAAGATCACCGGTTTCTGGGCATCAAGATCTCTAACTCAAGCGCCCCACCTCACTTTCACTCAGCGATTGCGGGAGTGGTGGCACTACCTGGTCTTCCGGAGCGTAATGTTCTCTCTTGATCTGGCTTTCTGGAAGAACAAGATCTCTCTGTGGGTACGGCAGCATCTAGGTCTTCGACCTGGTGAAGGTTTTGAAGACGAGATGGAGCGGACGATGCGAGGTTTAGCTAAATCAAATCTAGGTGTTGATGTATCATCATCAGCTTTCGAAGGCTAAAAAATGCCTTGGGGATTCCGGTCTATCATCGTTCGCATTAGACAAAAGGACCAATGCAAGGCAAGTCAAGCGCCTGGCACTCGTTATCTTACCACAAGTGTCAGGCGAGGGTATGTATCAACCTGTGTTTTGCACTGGAAAATGGCGTCAATCATCGTGACCTGTGTCAGTTCACTTTCGTGAATCCTTACAAACCGCTATACATTTGGCGATTGGCAGTTCCTCACCGATCTCGAAAACTCTTTGTGATGGATAACAATTACCAATGCGTATATGAATGCAGTGACTGAGGCGCTGTCGGGAGTTGCATCATAACAGTGGCATAGCAGTCAGCTGTTAGCAATTGCGTTACCTTCAGAGTGGGGACTTTATGCCATGCCGCTTGCCGACGTGCGGTCACTCTTGACGACACCCTAGCGAGGTGCGATTTTTAGCAATATCGCGAGGAAAGGATACATCTCTGGATGGAAAGCTTGACTTAACATATAATTAACAAGGCGTCTATTGGCCGTCATTGATTGGCTTTCCAGAATCTGTCTCCATGGCTCAATTAGAATGATTTAAGGTCATCGTCAACTCATTTGCCGATAGTAACTAAATCAATCTCATACCATCTTTGATACATCATGATCATCTTGGAATCTTGTCTTTTTTCTCTCGAAACACCGCATACACTGTGCCACAGACGATGATGATACCTTTCTTAATCCATTTTGCAGGCTCAAGAGAAGATTGAGACGTTCTGGGTACCGCGTAACACATTGAAGTCGATGGTTGTGACAAAGAGTTACGCCATTTACGTCTCTTACATATTATGAACAACATTCCCAATGTTTCTATCGTCATGTTTTGATGATATATAAACTTCCCGATACATCCAGTAATGTTGCTGTGTTACCTTAACTCCACCTCTTGATCAATGGCTGTGATCATGTTCTCATCCTTGATGCAGCAATGGCCTACATATACTCTGTTGGGTGTCCTTCTATCGGAATAACACATTCTCATCCATCATCATGTCTCTTGGCTCTACTTTAGGTGCTGTCTTCCTTGGTTCTGCGTGGAACAACATGTGAGCGCACAAGAGGGTCCGTCACATCACTTAATACAAAGTATTTACTTCACTACAGATTCTATGGCACATCGTGCATACAAGCCTTCTTATATTACAAACGATCTCGAAATGATAATATGTGGTTTAGAATACTAGTGAGCTAATATATCTTCTCTGATGTGACGATGATTCAGCTCGACCGCTAGATTTTCTCTCTCTGGTGGAGTTTACCTCTAAACGTCCTGTAATTGACTGACTCAGGGATAAATAGGCTTCTTGATACACTACAAACAGCTATCGTAATACAGGCAACATACTGGTACATCATTTCGCACTTTGGAAACACATCAAGTGCATTATCAATCATATGGTATATGCGTTTCTTTGCCACGCGTTTTTTTGGTTGTAAAACTAACCAACAATTTTATAATACGGAAGGAACATACCGGTATGTTCTCTTTCAATGTTGGAAATATTTATTCACGGAAGTTTTTAAGGTACAATTTTTCATTGTGGTTGAGTATCTTAACCGTATAGTATCTTCACCCGGACCAGACTTATATCTCAACATAGGCTACCAACGTTATGGTTAATAGACTGTATGTAGTCGTTGATCACTGTCATATTGCGACTGCCCTGACTTTGTTCAATTAGCATCTTCGCCAGACGCACGTGGCTAAGTAAGTGGAGAACTTAATTATAACGTCGTTTTCTGGTCGAATGTCCATTTAGTCGCTGGCCGAAGTGTGCTCCTTACAACCGGCATTGTGAGTGTCTTTCCACTTTTTTTTATCAAGAAACTCACTGTCCCGCTTGAATGTTGGTTTACCTGATAGGTATCGTGCTCTTTGGTGGCATTTGGTACGTCAAGGAATCCACTTGACAGCGTTTTTCTCACAATTAAATCCGAGCCAGTCACAGTCTGGAGTGGGTCTGAATGGTCACTCGTTTAAGACAAGAATTAATTAAATCACGACGACCAGTCTTTGCGATCAAAGCGTTTGTGGCGATAATATCAATGTTGAAGAATTACTAAAAGGTCTATAGTCTTTCTGTTAAGACTTACAGTGACACGATACAATTCTATGTAAGTCAAACCTCTTATCTCATCAATGAAAGTTGTTCAAACCATTCGCTCGCTGTAGTATTTCTTGTACATCGCCTTCGGTACAGGAGCCGCAGCTGATGTTCTTATTACTTCGACACTATGTACAATCTTCTATAAGGGTCGAACAGGACGTCCCAAGTGTGTATTTGCAGTTTCGAGAGCTTTGTATGGTTTAATGTTGCATAGGTCCGATTCCTTACTCGGCAAACTCACATGTTACACGCTCACGAGCAGTGAGTCAAAATTATTCATGTATCATTTGATTAATTATTGCTCATTTCAAATGGATTCAGGTACAGTCACAACGTGATTTCTAGCTATTCATCTGTTCACTCGTGAAACGAATTGATAAATTTGAAATCAATCTAGGGCGACTTCAGCTGCCATCCTGATAGCTGGCATTGGCTGGCCGCATGGTTTGATTGGTTTGGGGCTATTCTTCTCTCTTAGCAAATGTAAGCGTTGGTGTACATGTCACATCAATTTGAAGCTGAATGAATAACGTGCAGTACATCTCAACACCTTACTGGCAACACTGAACGCGAGGCCAGTTTTGGTGAGGAAACATATCCTACCTGTACAATCAGACCAAGATGTTTCGAGGTATGTCGCCCATGTCGTCTGTCATAAGACTGATCTGCCTGACATGCATCTGATAGTACTGAGGAACTTAAACCCTCCATTCAGAGAGTAATACCTTTTGCCTATTAGACAGGGATAAATGTATTGCAGTGTAACCATATGAACAATCTTTGCTAGATGTGACCCCACCGTTGCCCCCGATTGATAACTTGTTTCAAAGTTGGCATCTACTCCAAAACAATCGCCATATCGTGTCGAGAAGTGTAAGAGGACACGTGCACTAGATCCTACTAGATAGCCATGAGAATATCACGAGTGCGATTGACCAAAGAGAAAATCAAAGGACAAAAAGGAAAAAGAATTACTCCTACACTACTCCTGCCCTGTGTATATGTTACATGGGCAGCATCCACGAACAGATGACTAAATGATTTTCTGTATCAGCACAGCATCCGCATGCACGTATGAATTCAAGGCCCAGACCTGACTTTTCGTGAGTCCAAGTCAGTATTTTTACGTAACCTACGGGGGATCAAGCTTTTAACTTTTAAGCCTTACTTGGAAAGCTCCCGCGGGGAAGTCCGGGGACAACAGGAAAAATTATCATTACACCAAAGGGGAGTCGAACCCCTGCCGCTTGCTACATAAGAATGGAAGGCAAGCATGATAACCGCTTCACCATTGATGTATATGATTCCCATGATTAATTAAATTATATATCAATTGATTACAGTCGTCTCTTTGGACACCCGTGAGGGATGGGTTTCCAGAGGTAAGGAACCTTCTCAGAGGTTTATTGAGATCATACTAAGTTTTCACAAAATCGATGGGACAGTCTCGAGAGGATCATCTACCGCAACGGACTCTTCCTAGCGATTTAGGCGCAATTACATCGCTACCCTCCCTCTCCGCTCCCTTCTATAGTCGTAGCCGTTCCATAGGTGCAATAACATCAGCCCAGTTTGGGATTGGCCTCACCGGCCTATACATATTCACGCTAATCATCCAGAGCGAAGACCATCTAACACTGTTCGGCAGCATGAACTCTCACTTGATGCCAATCTCGGCTCGAGAAATCTGGCAGATGCCGAATCGAGGACAGTAGGGCAACGTCTTAGTTCTTGTCCGTTTATTTATCAATCATTTCTTTCTCCTTTCCCTTCCGTTACCTTCTCTAGCAAGACCCAATGACTTCCTTCATCTCATATTAGTCGTCTCGAACCCACTTCACATCAAACCGATCTTTCTATTTATTATGTTTCGAGACTTCCGTAGTAAGTTCGTGCTCTCACGAATGGTCCTCACTTAGTCATTCGCTTTCACTTCTAGTTTTCTCTCCGAGACCTCTATATTTTTCGAGTCGCTCATTCCTTGCCTCTCGTTTTTCCTTTTTGTGATGTGTTGGGATGTGACGGTGTGACGGAGTGATCGGGTACCACGCACCATTGTCAGAGGCCAAGAGGGCCACTACCAACTGCTTTGTCCAATATGTGTTATAAGGACAACACCGACCCATGAGTATCCTCAGTTTGGTTTATACACCAATGAGGGTACGTCAACAATATTCATACACTCACGGACTCATACTTACTTCGTACCTAGACTATTCACTTACGGTGTACTATTCTAGGTACATAAATATAGTTTGGTTTATACACCACTGAGGACTATTCACTTACGGTGTACTATTCTAGGTATAAGACGACGGTCTGAACCTACCGCCTATATTGCAAGTTCTAACATGATGCCCTCCCACCACTGCTTATTTATTTTCACCCAAACACATACATAGTAGGCTAGTGTACTACCTAGCCTTCTTCGACTTACTTTGCGGCTACTCCGTTATTCTCGTACGTCACACAATGTGACAGTTTTCGCGCACTTCCTTAACGTTCGCCTCCTCTGGCAAAATAACAGCGGGTTTGGCCTCGAGTTGGCCTGGTGTCCATGTAGATCTGGTATCCCTACGCGTGGAGATCCGGTCATTGGTTCAGAATTCTCTGCGCTATACCCCAGAGTGTGATGTGCTGGCACCGTTTGTCATTCATTCTTGCGTCAAGTGTACATGACGTTGATAAGGTTCTGTTGATTTCAAGGCTACATAGTCCCATGGCCACGGTGATCCCTTTTAGGTGACACTTCATGAACCATTTTTTCTTTTGAAATGACGTGTATAGTTATGGACAGCCGTGTAGCATTAAGGATTGAGAGGACTGCTTCTAGCTTCATACTAGGATTCTGAAGAGCCGAAAAATGATACTACGGTCACGTCACATGCGCTGTTGCTAATAGGCCCACAACCGTATTTGGCTCCGGCGCTCTCGTTGGAACCACTCCCATGTCTGTTCTTAATAGCTTCCAGGATAATCCGTCCAGGTGACCTCTTAATTCGAATACAATGCGATGATGTAAGAATCTTACAAAAAAAGAGCCAAGAGTTAACGTCGAAAAGCCAACTCCAATATTTCAGCTCTTCAGTCGGGCCAAATGTCCCCCTAAATAAAAGTCAACGAGAAAATGTATCAGTATCTAATAAAGAGATGAGTATGCGGTCTTCAGGCGTCCAAAGATGCTCCACTTGTGGGAACATGGCGCTTCATTTTGGAATTGACATAACTCAATTTTTTCTCTCAAGCCATTCTAGGGAGGAGGTAATCAGCGGTTGAATCGATATCAATTGGAAGCAATTCACATGGATACAGGAAGTTATATATAGCTACCGAGTCGGCGAATATGTGGATGTCACCCAACAATATAGGTCTAAGTATGAGTATACGGGCCGAACTTCTTTTGCAACGATCCAGAAAAAGCAGTCAGTGAATGGACCGCTATCGATTGACAAGTGAGTAAAATAGACGTTCAGACCTGTTAAAACGGTTCCTAGAAAGGCATGAATGTATTGATCGCAAGCAGATTGTTGGTTGCGAGTCCAATGATAGAAGCTATTGAGCGATCATCGATCATGTCTTTTCCTTCATTTCTAATGCGCTTTCAGATGCCACTTACCGGGGTCTCTTAGGAGAAGTGCCATTGCCCGTCTCAATCTCGGTTGACCTATGTATTCTGCCCGCCGACTCTGCTCAATGCTATTCGGTTGAGGGTTGATTATTAAAAAGTCAACGAAAACAACCTTTACGGTTTGGGCTCAAAAAGTTACAGCCTGGCCAGCTTGAAAAGGCCGAAGAAAATGTAAGAAACTTGTCCTATGTAGCATAAGGTTTGATCTTCAGAGAAGCATGACGGATATTTTTACCGGTTGTGCGTATGATACTGTCTTTTGTGGACAAAAACGATTTTCAAGATCATTTAAAAAGCATTCATTCGCTTGTCCTGACCATCGACCCCTCATCTGCCTTCGTCCAATATGTGTTGCACCGGCTTCTCTCGTGCTGTTACTCGAAGGGAATTCAACACTGATCACGTTGACGAGAATATTGTCGCCGCACCTTTGCCTGATGGTTATTGGATTGAAGCCTTCCCTTTCAGACCGGGCGACACTCCAGATATCATCGCATATGGTTTGGGATTTTTAGGGAAGGCATCGGCCATTAAGCTTTTCACGAACCCCGTAAATAATGCGTAGGCCCTAATTTTAACAGCGTTATACTTCAAATAATGTGTATAGGTCTAATGGTTGGAAAGTCAACGAAATAGCTACTTTGGATTTTCCGGTTGGTATGGCTTATGCCGACCTTACTGGTAACGGGTTCAACGATGGTAAATTGACAGGATCTTCCATAAATTTGCTCCTAACCTCCCTTTAGTGATTATTATTGATCGTTATGGGCCAAGCATGAACGATGTACGACTGTTTTTGACTTGAATAAATATACATGAAACTCACTTTGTATCATAGCTCTGGGATGCCCAGACTAACAATGGCGGACGTATTCGCTGGTTGCGGAATCCTGGGGAACGTGATTGTCCTGCAGCATGGGAGGCGCACGATATCGGTAATTCCACAGGCATGCATCGGTAGGCTTTTCCTTTCATCTCTGATGAATCGACCTTATACCAACCAATTCAGAATTCGAGGTATCCTTGGTGTTATGCTCTTGACCGCACTGCCTCTAAACGCACAGTTTATAGCTGGTCATTTCACGACTAACGAGCACATTCAAATTCTGGCCCTCCCAATTATTTCCAGATCTTCAGACCTGACTTCTCCCGCTCCGATTCTTGTCTTCACACCTGTATATGGCTCAGATCCTACACAAGGCCCCACGAGTTGGAACAAGGACGTTGCTTTCGACTCCGAGTTTCGCCTTATCCATGATGCGAGGGTCCTATCGAATACGAACCGGGACTTAGACATGGTCCTCGTTGCAGGTAGGGAAGGTATCGTACTTTTGTGGTTCGACAAGCTGTCAGAGGCCTGGAAATACAACGTTATCGGAGAAGGTCTTCCACAGTCAGGCAATAACCCTTACTGGGGTTCAGGATCTGTGGACGTATGTCGCGTCGGTGATGATGAGATTGGTTACATTGCTGCATGCGAAGTATCTTCTGTCATGATATTGATCTTTGTGCCATGCTGATCACATTTACAGGCATTTCATGGCAACGTGGTTTCTGTATACGTGAAAAAGTCAGGTGCCCCCACTGGAGCGGAGGCTCTTAAGGATAGGATTTATTGGGAACGTGTGGTCCTTGGTGACTTTGGAGTTCTCAACGATCAGTATACAGGAACCCTTCACCATGTCATGGCTGTCCAGATCGGGCCTGAAGGTACACCTTAATCTTTTGCAATTGCCTGCATGGGTGCTCGTGAGTTCTTAGGACCTTTGCTAGAGCCTTCGTCTGACTAGGTTTCGTAGCGATCGGCACTCGTACGTGGATGGATCGGAGATTTCGTTTACCGCTTATCTATCTTTCGTCTTTCAGCCGAGAACCAAGGGGTCTATACCTACACGCCTGTAGATCTAACAACAGGAGAATTCAAACGTGCAAAGATTACTGATCAGTCCGCCGGTCGTATAGCCGTTGCAAGTTTCTCGTTGTCTTCTGGCCAGGTTTGTGGCCATACCTCATTTTGTTTTGAAGTATTTCAAGCATTCGTTCACAGGATTTGGAAATCGGTTCCATTTCGTACTATGTCCCTGGTTATTTTACCGGATTAGATCCCCCAAATGTTCGCATCAATACATTGAGCAGCCGAAGCCTTGAGATCAGTGCCTTGAGACTTAACAAGGAGGTCGTCCTTCTAATTCCCCCTCCGTCTGTTATCCCGGCAGATCAGTATCGCTCTCTCCCCTTCTGGATCTTGGCTGGCAAACGTATTACATTGGTCGTGTTGCCTCCGAACGGCACGTTTGACCTTAACGAGAACGATGCGGTGAAGGTCATCTTCGGTGAGTCACTTGTAGTGAGGGAGAAGACGGCGTCTAAGTCTATGTAGGGACCATCACATACAGTTCAAACGGAACAACTATAACACGCGGTATTGCCCCAGCGGCTAAAACGACTCAAACTACCCTGGTTCCTTCGAGAATCCAATCTGGAGACAACGGCGCCGTGATCTTTCACATTGAAGTCTTAGGAGGCCAATTCCAGGGTCCCTATTCGACAATGGACGAGGTAACATCCTTGAATGACCTACCAGATAATGAGCATGTTTCCCCGGATGCAAGGGCGGTGTCGCTTCCTTTCGTCAAGGTTGATACTTTGGACTGGGCAAGCAATGGTCGTCAGTGTTTGATCTTCCCTTTCAACCAAATAAGCTCTGATCAGTAATAGTCTGGAACGATTTTGAGTTCTATAATGTTACTGGCTTCCATGTATACTTCAACGACGATTCCTTCCAAAACATCGTCCATGTGCAAGCGTGGACCCTTGGACTGGGAGAAACGGTACGTGGGCGCGCCTCAGTAATCTTTTTCGTCATTGATTGGATCCCAGGCACGGTTTCGTACGTGATGGAGTCCTGTGTCGATACTCACGCGCATCTGAGTTGCCACTTGTAGATAATCATTCAGATCTTTCATTCTGCGAGATTCACCTCTGCCTCTCAAACGGCGGTACAACTGGTGGGATGGTGTGTCTCCTCCAACATTTCTTGATTTGTTCTTCCGAACTTGCGACAGCGCTACTTCAGCGACGACTACACACAGCCCCTTGATCAGGAAGCTGAGTTGACCAAAACATACGTAGAAGCGAATAGCACCCTGCTCGTCGTACCTGATATGCATGAACACGGTCCGCTTTGGAAGATCCAACAAGGTTCCCAAGCCAAGCCCGTTATACGGCCCAACGACACAGTCGATTACCCTTGGCATGCTTGGTTGGCCAGCAAATTTGGGGACTGGACTTTGCCGATTATCCCTCCTCTTTCGTCTAACGAGCAGAAATATGATGTTTGGATGGCGTCAGTCTTTCCTCGTGTACTCATTCATTCACACGTTTCTTACGCTTCTAATTGGCAGATTTGAATTTCCAGCTTCTATGTTCCAGTTGTAGAAGAAATATCTGATATATCAGGATCTTGAAGATAGATTTCGTCTGACAAAGTCTGTCCTTTGTTGCACATGTTACACAGTTGAATGTGAAAGTACATGAGGATTGTTTTCTATCGCAAGGTTGCTGTCTGGGAAGCTTCTGCCACGAGCACGGATACACGTGTACTCAAGTCCCTCTTCCTAACCCTGAACATCGTGGAGTTGAAGCGGAGCCTCATTTCATGAACAAAGATGCAGTGTCTGCCTGTGACTCAAACCAACAACGCTATCTTCGAACCTTGAATTTCAAAAGACATTGAAGCTTATCAAGGTAGAATTGTCAACTGCGTGACAAGTGAAAATATATTTGATTGAGACAGATAAGATGATCGCTGATGTACAACAGATTATCAACGTTCATCGATCATATATCCAGAATCTGTACAATTGGATTCTGCGTCGAATTTATTCTCGTGAGATCACACTCACGCCTAGATTTGGTAATGAAGCCGGCGGAGTTCCCTATGGCTGGGAAAATTCGGATCATTCTTGTCTTTGGTCCATTTGACCCACTCCTCTGGAGTCTCCTCAAAGGGAGCTTCAGGGTTCGGAGGTGTGAGCTTGTCTTTACTCAGATCCACATGTATCTTGCGAGCCGCAGGGATCGCAAGGCACATAGAGGTTAACGTAGGGCTGACAGAAAATAAATATCCGGATTGTTGAGGCCTAGACTCACCCGACGTCTTGACTTCTAACTTGCGTCGGTTTATTACCTTTTATGGAATTCCTCTACAGTCACCTCGCTTCAGCCACATTCACTCAATTGGTATTTACCAATGTTTGTTTTGCCTACCGCAGTATAATTTTTACCTACGCAAACAGTGTGTTGGGACCGAGCCAAAGCGCATTGTGCCACGAACAATGACGCTAGGGCCAATGGCCACCTTTGTCACATACACTTATAAGCAGGGCACATCATAGACATACCCCAGTTCCGTTTATACGTTAACTGGGGTATGTCACCAAATCATATATCGCTAATTACACGCTAACTTACAATCGTACCTAGATTTATACTAAACGTATACATTATCTAGGTACTTCAATATTAGTTCCATTTATATGTTAACTGGGATTTATACTAAATGTATACATTATCTAGGTGTCATTGAACACCGCATAAGGACTAGAAGCATTCAGTTCTAATAGGTTATGGGCCTTACCTTGCAGACTACTTGATACACAGTACTGCCACTTGCTAGAACTGCCTCTTTGTCCTCAAAGTCTTGGTGCCAATTGCACCAAGATACTATATTTGGAACTTTCTCCTGATTACAGTCCTCTTTTGTTGGAACAAGGACTGGATATCTGTACTGGCCACTCACCTTGTCACGTCCCGATTTGGACAATATACACCTTTTGTGTTCGGAAACACTTTTTTCCCTCACCTGCACCAGGTACCCAGTTAGTTGAATGTCCTTTGACATGACAACCCCTTCAGTCCATGCCATTGCCATCCATGGTGCTGACTGGAAACATGATAAGTTTAGTTGCAACTCACCTACTGTGAACTTCGAGCAATGGTCAAAAAACCTCAACATACATCTGTCACTCCTCAGATTAAAGTTCTATGTCTTTGCACCCTACGTCCCAACACCAAGCACAAGCTCAGAACCAGTAGCATACCGCAACTGGATTGCCAATGATGATCTCACCTGTGCCATAATTTTCACCACATTGGATGAAGCTGAGTATGAAGGCATTGATGAATCTAAAACTGCAGCAAATGTCTACAGTCAGATCAAAACTAGAGCAGAAGGAGAAGGTCCAGTACAACAAGTTGCACTTATTCAGGAGGTGCTCAAAATCCAGTGTTCCTTGATGGAGCCCCTCACAATCACTGCAAAACGCATATGTGACATCATTAATTGCATCTTCTCTATCAAAGAACTCAACAAGGACTTGTTTAAGTGTGTTGTACTCCTAAATAGCCTTAATGACTCGAAATATGAGCCGATCCAGGCCCAAGTATCACGAGGCCTCGCCGATGCTACCAAGTCCAGCCTCTACATGTCCGACAACATTCAGAATCTCTTAGAGACAGTTCAGAACCTCTACAACCTGAAGTCTAGCTCCAGTTCAAACCCTGCCACAGATACCACACTCAGTGCCATGACAATGAGTTGATTCCACTCAGACAAACCTCACATTCCAGGGCACAACCACCTGGCAGGGGTCAAGTGTTGTACCACATGCGCCTCACACAACCATCCATGTGCCAGCCATGATGCGAAATTCTATGCACACCTGGGAGGGGCAATGGCAAAGAAGGGCTTCAGCGCAGCATGCAATGCTGCACAAGCAGCCGCTAACAGCCAGGGTCAGAGGAATAAGGCTACTGGTAGGATGAAGACCTACATGCAACTCACCAGACCAAAAGGAAAAGTATACCTTGTAGAAGAAGCCAACCTAGGGAAGCTCCAAACGCTGAGCACAGAGCCAACTTCCATGACTGCGGCACCTGTGGCAAACTTCGCTGGACTAGTCACTGATGACATTGTGGTTGCTACTGCCACAGATGAAATCGAGTGGGAGGGTTGGATCATGATCATTGAGGAGGAGATGAAGATGTCCATTGACTGGACCAACCATTCCAAAAGTAACACTGCACTATCCACAACAATTGAAAATCCCTTCTTCATAGACTCCAGTGCCACTATACACATATTGCCATACAAGTCAGACTTTGCCACTCTGCAACCCATAGCACCAAAGGTCATATGAGGAGTAGGGGGATCCTCAATCTCAGCCTGTGGAGTCAGAAGTATCAGAAGTTCAAGCTGTTCACAGCCCAGGGAAACATGCTTGTACTCCAGAAAGCACTATACATGCCTCAATCCATGGTGCAACTCATATCAGTCAGCTGAATCTCCAGAGACAACAACACGTACTCCCTTTTCAATCACAAAGAAGTCTCAATCATTGACCACATTACCAAGAAAACACTCACGAGTAGACCACTTGTACCAGAAAAAGGACTCTATACCATTAATCTGCTTAAAAGGACCCCAGAACATGCTTACATGACACAGTCAAATGTAAACATGGAAACCTGGCACCGCTGCCTTGGCCATGCAAATTATAAAGCCATCACACAACTAGTCCATGACTACAAAATCAAAAGTGCGCCTTCCTCATCATTTACCCTACTACCAAAATATAACAGTTGCATCATTGGAAAACAGACCAGATTGCCTATTCCGAAGATGAGGCAGGAGGGGCACAGGGCTATGCGTAGACTGGAAATTGTCTGGGCAGACTTGATGGGGCCAGTGAATATATGTTCACGATCCAGCAATCACTATGTATTAGACATAGTAGATGACTATACAAATATGCCATGGTCCATCCTACTTAAAAGCAAAGCAGGTGCTTTTCAAGCATTGAAGCTTGGAAACTGGCATGCGAGAATGAGACTGGGCTGAGAATTGGGAAGTATCGAACTGGGTTTGATGGGGAACTCCACAGTTATGAAATGAAGGACTGGCTCGAGTCTAGAGGTACATCTGAAGAGCAAGGTGCCCCATACACATCGGCGCACATGGGAAGAGTCAAGAAGATGCATAGAACTCTAATGGAAAAGGCCAGGACCATGAGAATAGACTCCAAGTGCCCAGAATTTCTCTGGGACAAATTCTATCTTACAGCTGCACACCTTCACATGAAGACTCCCACTAAGTTGCTTAATGGAAAAACTCCTTATGAGCTATGGCATGGACGATTACCCAACTATGACTACATGTGCGAAATCGGTTGCAAGGCCTTTGTCTGGATCCCTACTCATAATCCCAAAATACGCCCACAGTTGATAGAGTGCAC
>QLON01006539.1:0-18478 GCA_003313675.1 Termitomyces heimii
GATCTCAGCATGTCTGGTTGACCAATAGCTCAAGGGGATATGAGCAGGGAGAAGTTGAGCATCAAGTTACTATGGTCGATATTGCCATGCTACTATCAATACTGTTCCTTTGTTTGCCATGCCTCAACAAGTCATATGGCTCCTGGCCATACGGACTCCGTTCTGTGCTCCGTTCCGTCCGCCTGACGTCTTTCCAGGATTTCGATCTCCTGGGAGAGAAATGGCTAATTCTTCCAGTTCCTGAACTCGAGGATCAACTCCGATGGTCTCGTTTACGCTACCGGTGTCACTGTATCCAGGCAATCGTCGTTGCGTGCCATGTAAACGTGTGTTCAGTAGTGCTGATTTGTGTTGAATCATCGATCGATAGTCCTCTATGGAGTTTCAGTTGGGGAAAGCCTCTACTGTATACATATTCAGAAGTTGTGGATTATGAATCAGAAGATTGAAAATGCAGGTTCTGTAATATTCACGCCGCCAAATCCGCGCCCATCAGCGAGCAAATATAGACCTAGTAAGCCTATAAATAGCCCCCCATGAACGGGGTTCCATTATATCACTGGGAGATCACAGCTAGGAACAGAGGTTCGGACATTTTGTCCATTGGCGGTGCATATTTATGGTGAACTCGTATTCGGGAGACCTTTTCAGGTAGAGGGAGAAAAGGATTGACTTGACACTAATCAGCATTCCATGTCGTACCAGGGTTATGATTACCCTACTTATCCTGCGCCTTCGTCTAGAGGGATGAGGAGCTTCTTCCTGCGCATGGATAAGAGGATAACGACGTCAGCTACAGAAAGTACCGGCCTGATGATAGAACCCAAAAGCGCTGCATGAGATATACCGTGATAGGTAGATCGGAGTCATCTGCGGAGTCGGTTGCGGGTCTGATGTCTACGAAGGGGTATAAATTGTATAGTCCAAGTTCAGCGTATCCTCAACTGTCGTTGTGAGTGTATGATCAGTTGGAAGAAGATCGGCTACACGATGCCATTAAAAGTTCGTCGAGTTTCCGGACTGGTACACCTGAGACGTCAAATTTCCATCCAGATTGTATGCTACTACCACAGATTGTGGTGGACTGAGAATATCAACGCCAAAGACAGATAAAGAGGTTCCTGAAAAAACAATAGATTCATGGATTTTGGATCTGCAAGTGTTGTTGTGCATGTACCACTTCCGCTAAAGTAGATTACACCCTCTGCTTGGGAGTGGTTCAGTTCCCTGCGCAGATGCGTACATCAGGTGTGAGTTGTCATCATCGAATGCTATAATTACCATTGAGATGATATGGAAGGAGCAGTGTTCGAACAAGATCCTTTCCAGAGTTATGAATCGTTTAATGGAAGATTGCTATGATCCGGCCATCAGATCGCAGTGTGCAAAGGAACTGCGAACACGAAGACATCATCTGCACGGCGACAAAAAGTAGTTCATCTAGTACATAGTACGCAAGCAGATACAGCATCTAAGCAAGAGTCAGCCTCAGCGCCAGAATCGATCATGGTCAACGCAAAGTCATAAGCATAGAATACGAGTTTAATCATAGATTGAATCATCATGCGCGCGTCTCAGTTGAGACGTCTTACAGACTTCATCCTACATTCGTAGATCTCGCAAGGTTATCGGACAGTTGTAAGAGAAACATAAAAAGAATGATAAGAATGAATTTGGGACACAGGCGGAAAAGCTGTGAGTGGAACCAAGTGACCGTCAGGAAGACCCGATCTCGTCAAGCAATCAGTACTCAGATAGTCTACGTATCCAGTATATAGTCAAAGTTCGTGATGATTTGGAGCGATTAATATGCGGTCATAGTTGTTCAATTCAGATCGGAAAAATCCGGTTGTGGGGGGCACAGATAACAGAAGGGGTCACCAGACGACTTGGATCTCTTGAAATAAGCTGGATCGTTGGGTATACAAAGATGGAATGTTCATAGTCTGAGCAGCGAGGCCCGAACATGATTGTCAGTGGCGAGTACAAGAACAAATATCTAATAGGGTTAAGTCCCAGAATTACGCAAGGCATATTATATGAATTTGTCCGTATGTTTCATGCATATGAACGCTTCAACTCATCATAGATTGAAAATCCAAGTCGTCTCTGAGTTTTAGTCGCCTTCCTTCCTCCCGTCTGCTTCTGTTCCTGGCACACAAAGCTTTCCGGTGCCCCTTCCCAGTCATCCAGCACATATTCCTTCCCATCCTGTCTGCTATCATCTCCATTTCCAAATAGATCCTGTGCAAGCTGCGTATGGCTCACACCAGCATACGTCGTCACACATCGTGGGTTAACCAGTATTCTCGCGGGACGGAAGTCTGAATTGGGTATCGTCAATCGTGGCGCTTCGACGGGCGCAGGAACGTCTTCGCCGCCTTCTTCCACGGGAATCGCATCGTAGTCCGAACCAGCATTGGCGTCGGGGTCCACCGGCGCAGCACCCTGCCTTTTCTCTACGTCAATATTCGCCATCAGCGGATCATGCGCTGCAACGTCCACTAGATCCCGACGGTGGACATGAGGCTCGCCTCTAACCTGATCCATCTCCTCCATCGCATCGTGTGCAGAACGAACCCATAGATCACGACAGAACCATGCCTGGGAACTGTCGAGACACGGCGCATCTGGCGCTCGCACCGGCATGCCTTCGGCTCTGCTAAGGTTATGAAATCCTGTTCCTGCGCGGTAATGAAGACCTCTATAGTATGATTGTGCTGGGTCGACGACGTGAGTCCCTGCTTCGCAGCAGAAAACTTGGAAGGGGAGGTGTTGGGAGTAACGGGCTGCGCCGAGCTGGTCGCGGGGCGGTACGGTTCCTTCGTCTTTGGCGGAAGATCGGGATTGGCGGAACTGGTCGCCTTCGATGTCGCGTGTGCGCCATCTACGCGGAGTGAATTGCAGTAGACGTAGATTATGTTTTGTTCAGACATACCGGTCGGAGAAAATGAAGAAACCATTATGTTCAGCCCAATCCATACCACACACCATAGCCGCCTCATTCGCAAAGCTAACCTTGATTGTCTCCAAAATGTCGTTGGGGCATGTGAAGCCTTTAAGCCATACAACGCGCGCAAAACGTATCCCTCGTTTTTTATCAAGTTCATGTAACGGCTCGAGCGCGAGGTTACGCATGTGGGCTTCTTCCAATGGATAATACGCAGCAGACGGATCGCTTGTCATACTAGGCACACGACGAATGCGGAAGGGAACTCCAAGAAGAATAAGTACGGCTTCACACAAGTCTGTCAATGTCTCTGTCGAGTCGGAAGAATCGTAATCGAGCATGGACACGAAGAGATTGGAGGACCCTAGACGTTTAGCCATTTGAACTATGACGGCAAGTTGGTCGACGAGAAAATGATCAGCACTGTGAATGACGATGGCGATGTAGTATAGGTGGTCGGCACGTATAAGGTCATCGTAGGCTTCTTCTGTATGTTTGTTTTGCCCAAAGGGACGAACGAGGGTAGGGCAGTTAGCTGCAACCCATCCATTTAGTGAGAGGAGCTGGTCGATTGAACTGACGACGTGTTGTGCATCCATAGCGGCTGTTTCACGGTTCGTTATGCTAATTGGTAGTTCATAATGGGCAAGATGAGTGAAGGTAGAGCAACTAGCAACACACCTCGGTGAAAAACGGTCCCACCAATCCTGTACTCCATCCAGTATGACCTGACCAAGAAGGTCACCCCGTTCGTCGCGGCCCATACGGGCCTGGAGGAACTTGTGTTTGTGAACATTTAATGATTTATCTGGGCGTGTGGCACGCTCAATTATGTTGTGTCCTTGAATTTCTTGTTCGTATGAGGCATATTCCGAGGTTTGAGGGGAGTAAAAGAGATAACGAAATAGGAAGGTGAAGACAGCGACAGCGAGGAGACGAGAGAGACTGCGACGGCGGAACGAAAGAACCATGATAACTTAAGCTAGTGAGCATGCAGTCGAGTGGCCGCCGCGAACGTAACTTGGTGCAGGTCGAGCTCACACGAGGAAGACTGTCAAGGAAAAGTTTAGCTTGTGAGGGTCGAAGGACATAAATGATGTCCGCTTGTAATCTACTCGCCGTACGTGTGCCGTGATCCTCGGCAACTTTGGTGACATTTCAAACGGTCTCCTCGTACGACGTCTACTCTCTGTCCACGATCGGGTATCATCGATCATCTACTGTTAATTTGGAAAAACATTCCACGTTGGACGCTTCTACTGAACTTCATTTCTTCGCTTCGTTTTCGACCTCCACTGAAATACATCAAGTCCCTACGTCACTTGGCCCTTGACTTGTACGAGCACCATTAATAACAACCACTTTCGTGTTTCTGCCTAATGCTGCTAAGACTTCTAGCACCTGTAGTCCAACTCAATAAAGCGCCTGCCAAATCATTGAATGTAAGCCCAGATTCTTTTCAATACCAAAATCTAGACGTTCTTCATCAATCTCTGGCCTTGACTGTCTGACACGAGAATAATCATGGAAATTCTGCTCTCGCATCCAAAATCGAGAAAATCTACCACAGGATAGATTTCTTCGTGAGAGTTGTTGCCTTGGCTGCCTTAATGGTGTTGTGTTGCGAAGATAGATCCTAAAGGCAAAAACATACTCATAGCAATACTCGCCGACTTTGATTCCAAGTCCTTTTGAATTTGTCTGACGATCATCGACTTTGTTTTGTAAAGTTTTGTTGATTATTGATAACGGCCATCCTAGAGAAAGAGAATAGAGAAGAAAGTAACTTCATCTGCCTATCAAAGGTGGGATATTAATGTCCATTCAAACAGATGTCATGAGGAGCAAAAGACAAGTGTGCATGTGTATAGCCATAGCGTGACATAATCGCTATCAAACTTACCGCTCTAGAGATCATACACCGCGTTCTGGCTAGCCCGCGTCCAAGACGCCTCTATGTCAGTTAACAAATATCGATGTCTGCCAGGTGGTGGAGGTTGACCCAAACTTTCAACGGAAAACACGTGACTGCGACAGAAATGGACATAGCACATAACAGTTCCGTAACCTCTCAGAGCCTGAAAAAAGTCATGTACTAAATAGTCAAGTCACATCCTTGCTATTTTCGTAGGAATTGGCATTAGTTGTATTCGCGAAATTCATTACGTGTGATTCTACCCATGGGGTGGTCTACTGGTTACACTGATGGCACCAAGTACTTGTTTGTCAGGGTCGGACACTGTAGCGGTTTGGTTCCCCGCTATGGAAATGACTGGCAGCCCAGAGCTTAGTCCACTCTGCGTAATGGGTCACAGATAGCGTTTGTTCTAATGGGACAGATAGTCCAACTGGTTCGTCGTGTGCAATTCCGACGTGTTCCATTTTAGGCAAAACGTTACAGACACAAACGGTCAATCGGATTCCAACCATGTTTGATGGTTTCTTCCTTTGAACCCGGGGTAAGCATACGTCCCCACGCAATGCAACCAGTTACTGGATTGTGAGTGGCGGTCGTCGCCTTGCTCTTCCTAACAGTGCGATACATCAGGTTAATTGGAATAAAACCTCATGAGACTGCACCCCAAAGGACTTGACAGCGACTCTATAATCAACCCTCATTGACAAACACAATTATCGACAACGTCAACGGTAAATTTTTCTACTCCAATGGCTTTCGGGATATACTGGCCCAATAATCTATTTATGAACTCTTGCCGTGCACAAAATGGGTGCTAATTTATTCTTGATAAAAAAATTTCCTTTCCAGCTTCTCAATTCGACAATTTTGCTCACCTACAAGTACATAATAGATCCACTCTAACTGGATTCACCCGCGCAAGTCATAACCCTGATCAGGTTCCCCATTACTTCGACCACTACATCAGGGCAAGGGATGCAACCATTCACTGAGCGTAGGCATGTACGCTGGTTGGATAAGATTTTGCGACGTACAAAGGACTCCAGTATCGTGTTCCACCTTTTGGCCCTTAGAATCACCTCTCTTTATCCGTTCGTTTCCCATCCGCCGATCATTATCAAGTTCGTCGGAAACACCACTTCCGGTCTGGGTTTCGGGCGTTCTTCAATGACGAGTACCCAATTGTAGTGGTGCCAGAAGGTTAACTGAGACCATTATAGTTGATCCTGAAGTCAAGCGGCACGAGAATAGGTGGCTTCCTTGAACGAGAGATTGAAGAAACACGCCAGGTGCATTGAGCAGAAAACGGAGAACTTATGAGTAATATAGTTGAGGGTCAGAAATAGTGCTGCTGACCGTGGCTCACGAGGAAACGAAAGTCGTGGCACTGGTTGAGAATGTCAAGCACAGGGGATTGATAGCAATGTCTTCAAGATCTCAAGAAATATATCTACATAAATAGGTTACATGCGCCTTTACAGGAGTATCTATCTCACACTCCTAACTCGGACTCTACATAACCTCGCGATTGAGTTGTTATCATGATCTGCATGCCCGTAGTCGTCTGTTCCTCCTCTGGAATCGAAACAAATACCGGATGCGGCCTGAGTACTCGACGAGATCCTGGGAGACGGTTGGTCAGGGTAGTGGCGGAACGTTGTCGGAGGATGAGGAAGAGAACACGAGTGCAGAGGATGGAGTGGATGATTCGTTGGGGGCTACAGAGGATGAATCAGTAGCTGATGTTGATGCGTTAAGTAGACTTACGTCGCGAGCCAGTTAGCAAACATCGACTTGTAAAAGCTAGATTAGTGTGCATAATTTGAATCTAGATAGATAGGCATTTACAGGCGCTGTTACAGGCACTATTATATTTGCTAATGAGATTGCTACAAAAAAATTAATCAATTTTCGTCTTCAAGTTGTCCAATATGAAAGGGAGTAGGACGAACGGAGAAGAAAGGCGTAGAAGATGAGACCATCTTTGTGCAGCTGAATAACCCAGGTGGCCTGTGGTTCACATACTGAAAACCCAATGAGCGTCCGGAAAATGTGGGGACAGATCGGATGATACTGACGAAGGTGATATGCTCTGACAACGGTCAGGATAGCCATGGCTAAAGAGCACGTCATCAACATAATTCGACAAGACAGAAAGGGTAAACAAATACTAGTTTCACAGATGACGAGCATGATGTATGCCACATTGATCAGGGGACTAGCCTTAACGAGGAGACACCCTCCTTCCCATGAAGGTATATCTGTAAAATGGTAAATACTACTCATCAAAGGTAGAGCAGAGATAAGCCTCACAAACCAGGGATTCGATTTCAAGGTACGTAACTGTGAGAGAGATGGGGAGTACGATCTAGAAAAGGTGATTTAGATCAAGAAATGATGTCAATGATTAAAGTGACGTACCATCGAAAGTAGAACGAGGGCGACGAGGATGCTACGTTTGCGTTCCCATATCGCGTAAGTACGTAGGAAGAGAATCGCTATATCAATCAAATGAAAAAGTATAATAAAACGAACACGAAGAGAATCGACCTTCTGAGAAGATAGTTCCTAGAACAATTAGCCCTACAGCATGACGGTTCTAATGATGATTAACCAATAATATAAATGAAACATACATGTGACGACGGTATACTGCTGCAAGCATTCCTGCGCACAATCATCATTAAAGCATCATGTGGAGACAACTTGAAAATCACTTACTTCAGGCGAATTTAGAGAAAATTTGACTGTATTGCCTTGAGCTTAGAGCGTAAGGGTAGCCGAAAGCAGGTTACGCACGCCGGAGTGACAAAAAGGTATCCACAAAGGGGAGGTATCGATTAATAAAGAATAAGAATGAGCACACTGAACGTGGATTACTCCACGCATAAGCAACCTTCTACAAGTCAATGTTCACTTCAGTAAATAGTTACAAAATGTTGTTACCTCCTGTTCAAAGGTACACAGAAAGTCATAAATCTGCCTTCGGTCATGATTGTTTCAAAAACGTGCG
Source organism: Termitomyces heimii (assembly GCA_003313675.1). Classification (NCBI taxonomy): domain Eukaryota; kingdom Fungi; phylum Basidiomycota; class Agaricomycetes; order Agaricales; family Lyophyllaceae; genus Termitomyces; species Termitomyces heimii. Next base: position 7,882 of record QLON01006539.1, read on the forward strand.
GAATGGTGGTATGGACCTACAAGAACAGTTCCGCTCGCGACAAGAGTGTTCCGCACGAGATTTTGCTCCAAAAGCTAAGATACGTGGAGACGAGACATTGTTCATCATCACCAAAGTGTTTCTTAGGGAACACCCCGCGCACCTGCAGAAGTGTTGCAGTTGAGACCGTCATAAACAGCTCCTCGTACTCAAGGGTATCTCTTCGCGATGGTGGGGAGAATGGTGCATGCAACAGGATGAGAGTAATGAATGGTGAAACGCTAAAATCATTAAAGAGAACCGAAATTTGATTGAAACGTGTTTTTATCCGAGTAACGAAAAGGACAAAAGTGGAGACCTTCACCTAAAGGAGAACTTCTGGAACGGAAGCAATCCAGATGTAGTGGAGAAGTGGCGATATCAATGGTTGTTTAGCGTACGAAGAGCCCTGATATGGAATTTGAAATTCTCTGTGGATGGAAGCAACAGACCCATGTCCGGAATTAAGGCCGACTATCTCAGTTTGGCCACTTTTTCCAGTCCACGTGATAGGTAAGTGTAAGTTGCTCAAACTACTAATAAGAAGCCTAGATTATGCGCATTCTGACTGGCATAGGGGCCGCGAGTGATATAGTTTCCACAGCCCATGACCGACAGAATCCAGGTATAATATTGTGGGCTCAGAATGGACCATTCTAGTCATTGATTATTAAGGAGGTTCGCAGATGGGTCCAGGGGGACCGAAGGTATCTAACTGCAGAAAAGAAGAGAATGACAATGAGTAGTTTGTCAAAAAAAGATAGTGAAGCTTTGGACAAACAACGAACAAATAGTACACCTCGCGTTCTATGGTTACGGAACGATGAGGTCCTTCGTTTGAGCACTCAAGCATTTATTTGTGTAAACGGTGCAGCGTGGTAAATTCTTAACGAAATGTCCGAGCGCACGCATACGTTCTGCGAAAATTATTATAAATCACTGTCGCGTCGTATCGCGTTTGGTTGTATTTACGTGTTCCTTGAGTCACTTCCGAGCTGACGTCCTTTCTGCGTCAAGTAGCTACCTGCAAATCGCAGGGTCTGGAGAATAATCTATCTTTTGAAGAAACAGGCTACATAATCTCAAAGCATCCGCAGGTTGCTCCAGGAATTGCTAGCTTATCCCACAAGACACAGGGCGTGTTGGTGCAGCATAGATATAGAGGGAAGAAACGAACGAAATGTGGACACTGATTGGGCCATTTGACGGAGAAATCGGAGATGCTAGTATCCGGAGTGAGCTTCTTTATGACTTGACTGAACTACTATTGAAACCCTATGTCAACTCAGAATCTAAACTGCTCAAGACTGGAACAAACTATGGCTTGGGAAGGAAAGGATGCCCACTCATTGTCGCAAACAAAAAGATTTCGAGTCATCATTGCGACTTCGAAGTACAAGCATTCTCTGTGGACGAAGCGGTCTGTCTATTGCTTTTTGTTACGTTGTTACTTTTGCAAAATTCTAAGTTCTTTGAATAGGGTGATCCGCTCAGGAAGCCGATACTGAAATTCACTAACATGAAGGACAAACCGTTGAGAATAGCCAGAGAAGGTGCACAGTTCAACGTCAACGCTCAGGAGACTTGTGATTTGAAAGACGGCGATAAAGTTGGATTGATATCTGGTTTAAATGTCGAGTGAGTCAGTTGCACATGTATCCTTCATTCCCCATTCATCCATCTACTCGAGTGTAAAATGGCTACCAGTGTGCTGTTATGTCCAGCCTGTCATGGGGAAATCGCCCGTTTCCATAGCAGACTGTGCTTCTCTGGGTCTGTTTTCGTTGAAATGCTGTGGGATGAACATACTGACATACGATTTTAGGTCTTCATGTCGTGCATATTCCAAACCCTCACGTAACCCACCATATCGTTCCGAGCTACGCGGCCCAACCACTCATCGCAGCTTCTCTGCTCTCAGCATCACAGTTTGTCAAGCTAGAGTGGCTTACCGAAGTTCTTCGCCTGGGAACCCTTCCGAAAGGCTCTCAGGACTCTCTGGAAAGTAATTTTGAGTTGCCGCCGCTAAGCAACTATCGGCCGGCCTACTCTCCCTCGTTACCCACGTCACAGAAGGAAATAAGAGTATGGGAGCCGAACGAAGAGCGCCTTAACATGTTTTCGACGTATCGCTTTCTCTATGTAGATGAGAAGAACCGGATTGGAGACTACAAGGATGTTATTGAGAGAGGAGGAGGATCCTTTGAGACTTTTGAAGCTGCTGCCGGAAAATTGAAATTTCATAGAGCGTTGGCACGAGGACAAGCGAAGGAGGGTAAAACGCAGGTCGTCATAGGGAGGAAGAAGTCGCTTATTGCTGCAGTTGGCAAAGCATCATGGAAGGAGCTGGTAGAGGAGGTAAAATCGTGAGTTGATGAGTCATAGCATGGATCTTTGTATTTTGTTTTTACGAAACCTTTCTAGCTTCGGGTTACATATCATTGACCCCGATGTGATAGTTCAGGTCGTTATTGACGTCGACACGTCATTATTTAACAACCCACCCTCGCCCGACCTGGATACCGAAGAACGTAGGTGAAGATCTTGCGCTCCGGTAACTAAAAAGTGACCAGATCTTAGTGCCTCAAACGACCTCCCTCCCCGACTTCATTCCTAATACACATTCCCAGGAACCGTCTATACCACCGCCAGAACCAGAACAGCGGACTGGACCTCCAAAGCGCTTGATTCGTCGTGCCACCTCTCGTCAGCCTTCACAAGAGCCCTCCGTTCCGACGACCAAATCCCCTGACACTGAGCCGGAGCCAGAACTTAAAGTCGCCCCCACACGTCGCAAGGTCATCATTATAATCCTATGTCTCATCTTGTGACATTCAAGCTGATGAACGCGATTTTCGTATATAGGCATTGACCAGACGTGTCAAAGCTGGTGGAGCACCTTTGGTCATCGGGTTTGATGACCCATCTATGATTCTGGATGCCTCGCCTGATGTATCTGTGTTCACTCCCGCACCTGAGCCCAGTCCACCACCACAGCCTGCCGAAGATGAACCGGTATGCTGTGTTCTTTTCAAATTCAGAGTAGATTTATTAGTTTAATCAACCTATAGCCGCCCGTAAGGCCCCCTCGTTCGTCTCGATTAAAACGTCGCGTTGGAGTTTTAGCTGAGAGTGGTCCATCACAAGCAGTTGGGTTTACACTCGAAGAACCAATAGAGGAAGTAGCTGAGGAACCGCCATTGAAGAAGTTTAAGGCCTTGTTCGAAGCTAGTGGCCGAGAGAATATAGATTCTGGGACTTTTGAAGACACCACGTCCGATGAAGTCGTTCAGTCTCAGTTAATTCTTGACTCCTCCAGCCAGACGCAAAACGAAAGTCAGACGCAGGGGAAGAAGAGCCGGATTGGGGGAACGGGTACTGTAAATCTTACTACTCTGAGGGAAGAGGAAGAGGAGTCGCAAGCGCCACCTGTTGCGCCGCGAGGTAGGAAACGCGGGCTCGAAGACACCGATGGGGATGTTGAAATGGGTAACGTGGCAAGCGAATCTGCTGCCGGACACAACTCATCAAAAAAACGTGCTATTGAGAATGTAAATGCTGTCGAGAAGGTCACTGGTACGGCTGCCACTTTTGGTGCCCGTACAATGAGTAGACCTCCATCCTCTGCTGCCACCGTCAACAAACCAGCTCCTGCTCCTAAAGGAGCGGCCCCTGGAAAACCTGATACAGATGACAAATTTCTCAAGGCCATCACTTCAACGAAGAAAGGCAAGAAGGGAGAGGATGATTTCGATCGTGATTTCAACAAGCTGAAGATTAGCAAGCCTGCTTTGGAGCGCGCAGACCCAGAGGAAGAGTGGGCCCTTGTGGCTGATTTTGGTGATGATACTAATGTTAGGGGGAACTTCATGGTTGTTGTTGAGATGCCTGTGTATAATAGAGGGAGAAAAGGGAAGGCTGGTGAGGTCCCTTCGCAATGGGAAGGAAAGCCAAATTTCAAAAGGTTCAGCAAGGTAGGAATAATTTGTATATCAACGCTTATCCCAGTAGGACTGATGATTTCAAACAGAAAGAACAGACCGTTCGTTCGGCTAGGGTCGAACTTTTCGTCAATGAAGAGAATGACTATGGAATGGGTCCTGGTGAGGTTTTTCTTTCTTACAGTATAATTCTTGTTTTGATCATTGGAATACAGCATATTGGAAAACAGGAAAGTCCCAGAACCGACATCAGGTCGAGTACGGAGTCACACAAACTCAAGGCGCCATTAAGGATGAGCCAACGCAGACACAACCCAGCAGGAGTCAGGTGCCCATGGTACTTGATGAATCAGATGACAACATTGCTCCAGTTGCTCCAGTTCGGAGGGGCAAGCCCAAGGTCTCTTCCCGAGCTGGTTCTGCTGTTCCACCCAAACGAACGTCAACCCGCACAAAAGCTTCGGCAAAACGTCAACCTCTGTTTCTGGAAGATGATGAGGACGAGGATGACGTACGAGCGGAAAACAACGAGAATGATCCGCCAGAGAATAGTGATGAAGAACAAACTCTTCGGTCAACCCGGACCAGGAGCACACAAAGGCCGCCCGCCAGGGCCAAGACTTTAAGAAAGAAGACTGCACCCATCTTGATTGACGATGATAGCGATGATGATGCTGTGTTCAAGGGGTTTAAGATGTAACGAAGGCGGGTGGGAGTATGATTTAGTTAATACACCATGCAAGTATACGTTTTTTGACTTAGTATAGTGTGCCTCCGTCTGTCTGCTCCATGGCGTGTCTTGCTCAATTCGATTCGATCTCACAACTCATTCGGTCGCATCTGATGTAGATTGCACCCGCTGAGGTGGATGCAGTTGTATTTATTCTCAAGCATGTCATGAGATCCAGCGGAGCACCTGGAACATTTCAACGTGGGCCCATGTCATATCGGCAAGCAGGTAGGTAGACTTAACACGGAGATGTCCATGGCAAGTTTGTACTTTTCGATAGCGAATCTGGCTTCATTACCCTCTCTGAAAGCGCGTGCCGACGAACATGGATCGAGCCATGAGGCAAAGTTAGTGGCTGAGACTCTCGTTACTTAGGCTTGCAGTTAATAGTAGAATATCTTAAAAAGAGCTACATTAAAGCCTCGTCCATGGCACACGTTCCGTATTTCTTCTGTGTTAAAGAAAAGAAAACAGAATTCGAGTGGATGGATGGATCCACTACCTCCAACACCTTTTGTGCTCTTTTTCTCCGAATTACAACACGTATCCTGCTGATGCGAGCGCTTGAATGAACGGGCCAACATCTGGTGCCGCTTCAATCATTGCCTTCACATTTGGCCCATGTCTCTTAGACAGTTGCACAAGCTCCTGGCCAAGGAATTGCTGTGGGTCTCGTACATAGTCCACTGGGTCAGCTTCCGGAGTCTCGGAGGCTGCAAGTCGCGAGTACGCAGCTTGATAACCAGCGGTCTGTTCCTCAAAGTCGATCTCAGTCAGTCCCGCATGTGGGTCTTCATCTGTCTTCGAGTTTGTGAGGTATTGGGGCTCGCGAAAGAGTTTCACGAGGCTGCCGAATGTCATAGGCCTGAACCAATCATTAGTAGATTGAAAAAAGAGAGACAGAAACCTGAAACTCACCATGCCGCAGCAGATGGCTGTTGTGTCATTAAATTACTCTGCGTCAGCAAACGCGTAGCACCGACTACTGTGAGCTTGCGCTCCCTTGGCGGCATTTTAGGAATTTGTGGCACAATAAAGGTTACCAAGATCTGAGACCATAGTCTAACAAGTGAACAAGAGCGGTAAATATTCCTGTCTTGTGATCAAACAACCAGGTAATCGGACATACCCAGGTTGAATCTCCTCAATAGTCGTGATGATGTAGTCAGGAGACAGGCCGTCCACGTTTATGGCCAGTGTGAACAAGAAAAATTTAGTAAAGAGATGAACATATTTGTCCGTCTTGGATGTCTGCATTCTCGTGAGAAGGGTCATAACTACCGCCTTAAAGTACTGCTTCAATTGATCTCTGTAACAAATGACTGGTAATACGGCGCCATTAACAAGCATAATAAGAACACTTACGGCTTGGTGTTAATGACAACAGACTGGAGCAGCTCGAAGCCCCACGAGTCATTGAGCTTAGATGGGATTAAGCGCTGTTGCACAACCGCCAGCACGGAGGCAAATTGACCGGCGGCTAACATGCCTGCAGAATCTCTCGCGAGGTACGCCTTGAGAAGTTTGACTAAACCTGGAATACTACCCTTTTGTTGCCATACTGCCGGTGTGAGCAGGAATGGGAGGAGGCTACGGTATTGCTCTGGCACTTCCGTTGTGTGAAATTCTAGCATCTGGGCAAAGACTTGAAAGATGTAGGGGATGTACTCTATACCATTAAAAGGAATCATTGACGTGAAAGACAAAATAAGAAAGAAAGGACTCACGATCGACATCCTGTTGTAATATGACGGTGAAGGGTCCAAACAGAGCCTGCTCAAATTTCGGAAGAGTCGACACGTTTCCACTGACGACGAATCTTTTGACAGCTTAGTCAAAGCTAACAGATAGAATATGAGAAGCAGCATACCTCATGAGGCCAGAGATACTCTCGAAGATGAACTGATCAAAACGGGGATTGCTTGGATTTTTTGAAATGAGGCCAAGAATTGCCACGAGGCGCGTCAATGTTCCCTCAAAGGTTGGTATAAGCGTTTGACGAGCAGTCACGATAACTCGCATGACACCTGAGTAGCGATGTCGAGATCGTTTCTAGCTAGGCAACCTGCGAGTCACTTACATTTCATAAGATAATCATTCTCTGCAACCTTTTCTGCTGTACCGGCGCTCTCTAACCTGGTTAAAAGCGTATCAACAAGATTCGCAGCGATCTCATGAATGTCTGCTTGAGCGAATCTGGAAAATTAAGAGCATGTAAAAACTCGGGTTGAGTAAAAGTGTCAGCATACAAACATTAGGTTGCTTCCTTGCTTGATAGAAAGGATACGGTCGATGGTGATAGCGGCATAGGTATAGGTCACGTAGTTAGCAGAAAGCAGATGCTGTGCCAGAAGCGGGAGCACCGAAAGAAGTTGAGGTTTCGTGAGCTATATCATGGATGAGTATATGGTACGTAAAGCTCTAAGGGTCAAGACACAAACTTGGTTGCGGAAGGTCAGGAGGAATCTAATGGCATCCACTTGCAGAATGGGATGTACGGTGCCCTGTGCAGCCTGCAAGTCTTGGAAAACGTGATCTGAAAAGAACTTGACAACGTCTACGAGGGAATTTGTCGAGGTCACGCCATGCTGAGGTCAGAGACATTGTGAGCTCAACGTAGCCCGCCCCCTCAAATCGTTGTACCACCAACCTGTGACGTCGAGCCTCTCGTCGCCAACGCTGTCAAGAGATAGACTGCACTATCCTTTGCTTTCCAATTCTCGGCTTTGTTAGACTCGTACTCGCTCAAGCCAGTGCCAATCCACGTTCCAACAATCTCAGTGGTTTCTGCCTCAAACCCGCTTCCTACGAGAGCCTGCAGCACATCGGCCGCAGCTTGTCGACGGGTGGCAGTGTCCGTACCTGCAGTCGATAGCGCCAAGTCAAGACGTATAAATTCCAGGGGATCGTCCTCGAATTGCTCCACATCATGCTCCCGTAGCGCAACATTTGGAACGACAACACCCTGTACCAAGGAGGAAATTGTCTCTCGTGCGGAGAACAGTGTTTTCCATTGACCCGAGCGAATTGCTGTTGAGATGAAACGAAGAGATTGGGAGACCAGCTGGGAGTTACTCGTCAGGTTTAGATATACGTTACGCTGTAAACAGCATGATTCAAACCACTGACGTTATCATCTGCAATACCTGGGAGTTGATTGGACCCAATCAAACCCCATACAGACTGAACGAAGGATTCAACTGCAGGTAATTGTTGCAGCTGTTCTGGGTATAGCTTGATATATAACTGCAAGGGGTGAGGAAGGGTCCACCACGAATCACGGGTAGAACGCTTACCTCAGCGATTTCAAGGATTCTAGTTTTGATCTGTGACGGAAGGGAAGGGATCGTATCGTCCGGCTACGATGTTGGGTTAGACGTTGACGTTTACAGTGGACAATTGGAATCTTACATCACCCTTCAGCTCTGCCGAGTCCCAAGTCAGGAACAGTTGGAACCAACCTGTCCCTGGTGCAAAGAATTCTGCGTGAGCGTCCTCAAGGTCCGGAGGAAGGTCATGGCACGTGAAATCATAAAATATATCGTTGAGAAGAACTAAAGCTTGTGCAAGGAGTGTGTAATTAGAGAGTGGTGTGGTTAATGAGGGATTCGTGCTAGGGTCTTTCAGAAGAGTTGCTGTCTGCCTGAAGAGTTGCAAGAACGGTTTTACGAATGTTTTGAGGACAAGATTAATCTCTGTAAAGAGGTCGTCGGACCGGACATGAGCACGCCACTTGCAGAAAATGGAATGCGCGGTTTCAAGGACACCGATGTTGACATTGTAGTCAGTTGGTAAAAGAGACGCAACGAGTAGCTAGCACCCAGGCAGAACAGCATCAGTCTAGATAGTCCTTCAAAGTTAGAATACGAACCTACATCGATGAGGTTCTCCCATTTATGTGGGAAGTCGAGTTCCGCAATCAGAGAAACTGATTCTGCTACTTGAGCACGAATACCCTTGTCTGCAGGACTCGACAATGCTAGCATCGCAGGCACAAGTTCTGATCTTAATGCTGCCTTGTCCTGCTCGGCTAGAGGTTGCACATCCTGGAAGAAGAAACAGTTGGAAGTAAATTCTACAAAGTTATCGCAAGGACATGACAAACCTCCTCCCATTTGTGCTTCGCGATGTTCTTTAGATACACTCCGCCCGCTAATCGAACCGCGCGATCCTGCGATGGCTCCAAGACGAGTCGTAAGAGATGCGAAAGAAAGCCAGGCTGCACGCTGATAGCGTTAAGATTATTTTCGGCCTGTTTCCTGGTCGTAGGGTTGAGAGAAGCAAGGAGGAGAGCTGGAAGGTCAGCCATGATGGTCAGATACTGAAAGGTCAAGAAATTCAATTCAAGACGCGTGCCCGATGTATGCTTCTATTTGGCCACGCGCCAAAGACGCGTTGTGCTTCTTCGGGCATGAGAAAAATTGGGTTTGAGTATTACATTTACAGCGATTCATATTAAGGTCATAACGGCTACATTTACTTAAAACAAGAAATAATCGAGGAAGATAACAGGAGGTCAGAGAACGAGCAATGAAGGGAGATGGGTGTGGTATAACGAAATAACCTCATCCAATTACGTATTCCAAAGAAACTTGTCGCAACAAATGTTACGACTTCTGCACTTCCCTACCAACAGCCGCCAATGCGACGTCACGAAGATGGGCGTTGTTCTTGAGCAGTTCCCCAAACTGATCAGGCTGCAATGACGACAAGGCCGCAAGATTCGAGTACAGCGCTTGTTGTACTTCAGGAGTCAAAATAGGCTGAGATATTGGAGCTTGTATTTGAGAAGATCCTGGTGGCTGAGTGGATATGTTGTTACTTTGGGTTGGCCCAGTCAATTGTGGTGATTGCGGCTGGACACCATCGCCACTTGAGTGGTTCTGATCAGCCAAGGATCTTTGTGCCTGTGACCCTGTCTGAGAGCAGGCATTGTTCTGTCCCTGGTAGGATTGCTGCTGCAAACAGAATTGAGCAGTTTGGTAAGGTTTCTGACCCTGGTAGGTGTATGGCAGGCTATACTGCGATCCTGCAGCTGAAAAGTATGGCGAGTAAGCGTAGGGGTTTGCAGTGTATTGTGCATTCTGGTAGCGCCAGTAGTCTGGACTTGTCGTCTGAGAAGAATAGTACCGCGACAGGTGCCCGTAGGGATGCTGAGGTGCCGCTTGCGTCTTAGAAGTGCTCGCGACAGGCTGATTCTCATGCTGGTACTGAGAAGTAGCAGGTTTTTCGGTTGAGTAGACAGGAATCCCGATCGTCACGGCTTGGGAACGCAAAATTAGTATAAAGTCAAGGTATGCATGCATGATGGTAATTTGCTCACGTTCTGTTTTGATTGCCATTTCTGTCGGTTTCTGTTGCACTGGAACGTCAGTGTTCCCAAATATCACACTGCTCCATTTAAATTCTCTCTTCTCGCCCTTGTCCCACAAAACCTCCACCGAGCTTGTTGCTTCGATCACCCTAATAAGGGATACCTCGAAGACGCCAGAGCTGACACGTAGTTTGATACGAGCCATCTCAGGCAGTGCCAATAGCTCCGCCTTGATCTTATCTTGTTTTGCCTCTCTCTTGGCAGCGGCGACAACCTGAGTAAAATCAATTGAATGATACCACTAAAAAACATACAATGATGTATAACTTACGGGATTATGCTGGGAACACAAAACTTGGACTTCAAACTTTTTGATGGTCTTAAGTACGTGTGGTGCCGCTGGCGCTGTTGAGCCACTCATCCGATGCGCGTCTGTCGAGGATGCAGAGTCTATTTGCATTGGGTCCGAGCCGGCATGAACAGCCGGAACGGCCGTTGTGGGCGCTGTCGGGCCAACAAGTAATACCTCCTTTTCAACCTCCCTCACGACATTGTAGAGGATATTCGATGTGGCGCCAGCCCGTGCACAAGACA
>QLON01006574.1:0-22472 GCA_003313675.1 Termitomyces heimii
TACACTCTCAATATACCCGCTGCTCCACCTCCACAGTCTGATTTGCCTTACGTCTTATTGGGGTTCGTTGCAAATCGTATACTCTACATTACAAACTAATGCGCTTGCTTTCAGATATCTGCAGTTCCTATTCAACTTGTCCCTCATTCTGCTATTCCTCTATTTGGTAATACAATTCATTCTTACTGTCCAGCGCGACGTCGAACAGCGTATATCAGAATATTCCATGGGTACGTCCCTTTATCCTTGTCAACCACGCATAATCGAGCTTAAACTGGCCTCCACTTCATCTCCTCTTCCATCAGACATTGTGCAAGAAATTGCCCTCTGTTCCCTGCAATACAAAACGAATCTCTGCGAACAGAATGCAGTTCCTGCTATGGCACAGCAGTGTGAGAATTGGAAGACTTGTATGAATCGTGATCCTGCAATTGTCGGTCGCGCCAGAGTCGGGGCCGAACTGATTGCAGAAGTCGTGAACGGCTTTGTCGAGCCTATTAGCTGGAAAGCCCTGGTGAGTCTTCCTAATTTTTGAATTATCCTTCTGAAATCAATGTTGATCATAATGCTTCGATCCCCTTCTTCGATACAAATGTTATCCACCCCGATCTCTCACCTATTCTGGATGATCTTCTGTCTCCACCCACTTATGTTGGTGACAGGCGTTCACTCTAACCTCCCTGTCATTCCTCACAGTCTTTATCAACTCCTTACTTTCGCTATTTCGGGCGCGACAGCAGCCGACAGCTTCAACCGCACCGCAGCATCAGCCTCTACAGGCACAGCCTTCTCTCTCTTACCCTGCGCACTTCGGTCCTGGTCCAGGCTATCTCACCCCCGCACCGACACCTAGCTGGGGCCGAGTGGGCTCAAGAAGTAAAGTCAAACTATCAGCGGAAGATGAGGGACAAGAAACCCCCACCCGGCGGCGTCGGCGGGTAGAAGGGGGTGCTTCCTTGAACGTCAAGTGAGATTTATTTATTTAGTTCCACATCAGAAGCATGTTTTGCTCTGGAGTTCCGTGACGGTACGGGATTTGATCCATATGTCTAGTGGCGTTCAGTTATTCGCTATTTTTCTTTTTTGGGATCCATAGATCTATCATTATGTTTACCTTCACACTCTTTTGATTCCATACCACACAGTATTGAGGAATATGTTTATCTAACGCGATGGAATGTTATCAACCCGTAACTCCTAATCTCACGTTATCGAAATGTTATCGAACGATTTGCCAATTCCAGTGAATAGAGTTGCAAATACCCAGGGAGGTAGGTCCACATATGAACGACCGGAGGCCGTACTGCATACATGGTTCTTGGCAAACATACGATATATCATCGACAGCATGACATATATATAGAGTTATGTGATAATATAAATAACGCAAATACAAAGTCTGCTCATAGGATAAAGAGCAGCAGGATGCACAAATCCGTACATGTATAAACAATAAATGTGGCTAGTATTCACTTCCGCAACGAATTATTGTGGATCACTAATTAATACACCAAGACGAAATATGAGAGTTGAGCATACAGATACAGATAGATACAGCAATATAAATGTCGGGTGTGCGAAGGCGAGTACGATAAGGTTTCAAGGGATGGATAGTCGATAGCAGGACAATTCGATGCGTCGACAGCGTCAAAGTAGAATTAAAACAAGGGGAATTTCTACGGCAATGGTTACGTAGACCAACCAAGGGGCTCACAGCCACATTGCATGCCCCGATGTAAATGCCACAAATGCTTTGGCGTGCAAGCTTGCCAGCCTTCAAATGTCAAGTAACAATGGGATATCTTAATTCAGTGAGGATGACCCATGGTCCCAAAGTGGAGATTGAAAGCAATCAGAACCTATTTCTTGGGTCCTGTCAGTGTTTGGAGAATAGAATTCACTCCTTGCGGCTCCAAAACGACCTTGGTGCCGTCGCACTTGGCTTTATTAGTGAACTCTGCGCAAAGATCATTGATGTCAATGTCCTGTAGATGTGCGTATGAACTCTGCATCCATGCAATGAAAAAACGATCTCACTTTGAATATTGGGTTAGATGTGATACTTCGCCAAGCACTGAGCACCTCGACATTCTGATCACTCTTGGCCGTTTTTGGGAAACTTGTTCCCGCGCACGAGATTATTGGTCCCGCTGCCGCGTCCGAAGTCTTTCGTAAGGGCGCTGGCGCAAATGGCGATGATCCTGCCGCCGAAATTTGGTTGGCTAGCTCACTTTTGGTCTTCGGACAGCTGCTGCCAGTACCTGCGTAGAGAACTTTATTCTGTTTCTCAGTTGTTTCTTGAACATCTGAGTCAGAGGCAGAGCTATCCCTTGAAGTATCAAAAAGTGGGTCTGAGGTAGACGACGACGGAGACGACGAGGATGAGAGTGACTGGGGAGACGGTTTTGAGCTAGCTTGAGAAACGCTCGCATGATGTGATACTGGACTTTCCGAAGTCATTGATGACGAGGATGGCATGAGAGCAGTGATGTTGCCTTGCGTCAAATACCCTGCTAGAAGGTCGTCTAAAGAAGGTGTATCCTGGGGTAACGGTGGAGATTGCCAAGATGACGAAAAATTGTTCCAATCAACACCGAAGGAATTATTATTATCATTAGACTGTGTGACAGATAACGCGGGAGAAGGGTCGAAAGCTGATGCATGAGACACAAACATGGGATTACTTGCTATGGTTGTAAATGGACCGTTGGGCGGCAATGCAGTCTTTGCACCAAAGTTCAAGTCCAGTTGCATAGCGCCATCAGTGGCTGTTGACTGCGGTGTGTCGTCAAGCAAACTGAGCATATTTGGATCAAAGCTTGTCAGCGAACTCCAGTCCAAAGGATTAGTCATTTTGGGTGTGATGGGTGTGAAAGTCGATGTGGATGATGATACAGGCGTCAACGGCGATAGAGAGGAAGAAGAGGAAAAATCAGGTGACTGAGATGCAAAAGACGTTGACGCTTGGGTATTGACAGGGCTCCCGCCATTCTTTGGAACCGCAAAGGTAAAGGATGCTTGCTTGAGTGACAGATTCTCTTGCTGAAGGCGGCTGAGGAGATCTCGAAGATTCTCGTTCTCTGCAGCAGCTGCCTCATTTTGGGCTTCGAGGGCTGCGACCTTGTCTTCCAACTAATTGGAGGAGAAATGAAGTTGAAACATTGAATAAAGTGAAAAAAATCTTACGTCTTTGACATGTTTCTCCTTGCGCTCCCTGAATGCACGCTGGGCAGCACGATTCTGCTCTTTTCGTTTCAGGAGACGAGATTCATCCTTAGGCTGGTATTACGTCACCAGATGGGACAGATCGAGGATGATGGACACTCACCTGGCCAGAAGCGCCAGTCGACTTCCTGCGCACCGTCATCGTTGTCTTCTTGTTTGCTGAGCATCCATGAGATGCGTGCTGCATACAACCATCTCAAGAAAACTCACTCGTGTGTTGTGTTTTAGAACTCGGGCTCTCATCATCCAAATCTCCCTGGCTGGCCTTTCTCTTCGGTGCAGAATCCACATGTTCTTCATTCCCGCCCGAGTCATTCAGATTAGGAGGACTGGGACTGCTGTCCTCCGAAGGGGGAGTCATGGTGGGCAATGGTAATCGAGAGATGTTCTGTGGGTTGACGCTGTCAACGTGACCTGCATCTTGCGAAGCAGGATATTGTTTTTGTAGCAGAGCGAGGAAGTCGTCATCGGCGAGCTGGGAAAAGTTCGAGGCTTGTGGAAGATCCCAGAGAGGGGCATTGTCGATAAAGGTTTCCATCGGTCAGACGGTAGACACGTGTGTCTTAAGCAATGCAGACGGCAAGCAGATCGTCACAATCAGCAGAAGGAAATAGTGAACGGAGGAAACGGTGTGCTGAGGGATGGTGGTTCAGGTGATAACCCCGGTCTTACGCTGACTCATGACAAAGCTTTGCATCACGTTACCATTCTCTCTGTTTCCACGACTGTTTCTCGCCGATGTGTGCTTTCTTGAACAACTTTTATCTCCGCGGTCATCTTTTTGTGTTTGCGCTCATTATTTATCCTTGATATATAATCCTTCTCTCGACCAAGTCATACCGAAGGATCAATCAAGGTAACTTTTCCCCCTCGATTCGAGACTCTAAAGTATATCGGCGTATTCTTGCCTCCTTCACAAGCAATATTACAGCAATTGAACTTTCGACAGCAATTTCCACGAATCAATTGCGAAAAGAGTCGGCTCTAGTCTAACCACAAGACCTACACACATAGGGCCAAATGCAGATTACCTTCTAGCAGAAGGTTCGGATCTTGGTGTTGATTTCAAAAACACTATTACATCAATTGGCACCTTCGCTATGACTCCGTGCATATCCCTTTGTCTGAGGCATAATCGCATTGAGAACACGGGTGAAAGCCCAGAGTTTCTATCCGCGTGCTGCTATATAACAACCCTTCACTTTGTCCGCCTGCAAGAGCGTGCGAAATGATCATTAAAGGTAGGGTGTCTTTTGGAATACGCATACAATGCACAAGTATCGAAGTTGTACAATATTGTAGTACAGAGAGATGTAAAAGATGCAGACGCCGCGTTGCTCAGTGCCTGGGCAGCTGACAGGATCCACGCATTCGAGAATCAACCGCAAAAGAAGGTATAGACGGCATTACCTTATAAGATAGTGACAGCCATGCGATCAGGAAGCTCACTGGTATCCTAAGAAGTTAGTCGGTATATGAGCGCACAAAAAAGGAACTGACATAGTACTCGATTTCAAGCTTCAAGAAAAGCGTGTCAATTCATACATAGCAACCGAGTAAGTAAAACGTACGTAAAGGAAAGCCACGTTTCGAGGCCACAAAATGTTCAACCCCGCTGAGTTATACAACTCAACATTGAGAGTATCCACCAGTTGCTGGAGTCTTTGCATTTCCTAAACAGTCAGATCAGAGATTTCAGGGAGGATCCAAACGCCGGTACTTGCCTTATCATAATGTGAAGTGACAAAAAAACGTGACATCTGTAAGGTAAACACGGCTAGTGTATTTTCCAGAAACGAATGGCGGAGACTGTGCGCAGAGATGAGAAGCTCATTGATAGCATTGATTGATTCAAGAAATTGGGTGGGCGTTATCTATAGGACATAAAACCGGTTAGCAATGATCCTTACTAGCCAAAACTCCTCAGACGCACTCGTCCCTCAAGCTCAACGGGAAATATTGGAGCAAACTGTATAAGCTCCCCTCCAGTGTAGTCTCGTTCTATGCGAATGATTTCCCGTGGGTGATGTAACCCAATCTGGCCAACGGGAGGAGTATAAAAGGCAGAATCCGCAGGTGGAGGACCAAAATAATAGGTAGACTTGGGTATTAGCGGACGACTATGTCTAGACATGAAGTAACAGTAGAAAAATGCGAGAATGAAGAGACAAAACGTGAGGCTAAGACAAGTGTTTGCATCTATTAAAGCACGCACGCCGTGACCTGCAGGGTCTTAATTTTGTTCGAGCCTAATGTCGTATAATAATCTGGATGTCCCTGGGAATCGTCATTGTCTGGCGGGTCAACGAGGTCCCAAGGTTGATGAGAAAGCGGCTTGAGATTCAGATGAGAAGCACGCGTGAATGACTGTTTCTTGTCCAGCTGCGATTCCGCGTTATCCACTACGGTAACTGTGATGTCCCCATCATCCGCAGCAGCAATGAGCTCATGAGCTTCATGTAGCGTCCGTAAAGGGTCCAACGCCTCGCTACAATTCTTCTCAACGCTTTCAAGGTCCCCGGTATCCTCTTCCTCCTTCATTGAGAGTAGGTTCGTTGCCTGAGGATGTGATGTATTTTCATTACTACCAAGCCCCCGCACATCTTCGCTGCCAATTATCGTCTCCTTTTGGATTAACTCATCCAGTACGCGTAGGCTATCCTGTTGGTTCCCGGAGGAGATAATCTGAGTCGGAGGATCAGTATTTGTATTCTGCACCGCTTCTACAAAGGATGTGGATGAAGATGAAAAATCAAAGGGAGATAAGCCGGGAGTCATGACATTGAAGCAGGCGTTGTAAGAAAACGCTGCAGGACTTGGAGATTGAACAAACGATGGTGATCATTCTCCTGTGTGTTGCGTACAAACAGTACCAAATTTCAGCGTGATCGCATCATTCATCATCATCCCTCGGAGCAACCCTGCCCAATTTTACACCTGTCTCAACACTGCTTCCAGGTTCAATCATTAATCATGGCAAAGTGCGAGTGGCCCTTGGCCAGTCATTATTCTTGTCATGATGTGTTCGGCAACTTCGAGGTAGAAACTTTATCCATCTGAAAACGGTCACTTAAAGCTCTCTGCGTTGCGCCTCTATCGCGAGCCTGGTACTCATGCCTAAAAACGGCGTTCAATGGACAAGCACCTCAATTGTTCTGATTCGGATCTGATCTCAGTATTCAAGTTTACATGAATTAATGGAATTATGTCGCAGCATCTTGAAGCGTTGGAATTGTTACTGGTGTGCGGGTAGCTTCAGTCAGCGTCGGCGTCGGCGGGGATGGTATCGATTTCCATTAATGACCGAATCATCATCCATCGCGGCGTTCCCTTCAGGCAATGACGATTTGTCAACCTTCATTGATGCTTCATCATAAGACACAAATAACCGGGTAAATTGTTTATCTTGTTTCAGTTCCCCTCTAAGCCATCAATCTTTTCACATTTCAGCTACGTGAACGAGTGGGAATACCGATCTCCAAAAGTGCTTCTAGGTCATATACATACTTAAAGTTGTATGCTTCTAGCCCGCATGTTTTAACCGAGGTATACACACCGTGATCGGCGGCAGGGTCATTTCCTACTTGTATAAGCCTCCGCATCGTATCGTACACAGACATCTTGCTTGCATAACGCAACTGGCTGATCTGTCTGTCAGGCATGATGTTTTCAACTGTAACTTGATCATTTAAATCCTGACTTACTCAAGAGGGACAGCCGTCGCCACCGCAGATCGCCTTCAATCACAGTCTGCCCATTCCAAAATAAGCTCGCTTCCATTCATCTCAATCAGAGAATCTGGTTGGCACATGCGATTTATCAACAGGCTTCTTGTCGAACGTTGATATATGTTGACAGCTAAGCCATGTGGTCTTTGTACATCCAGGAAAGCTTATGTCGCCCAGTCACAATTGAGCATTTGAAGCATTTAGCCACTACAGATCTCTAATATGATGGCTGCCGCCTCGGCGCGCTCAAGGATATATTCTAAGTGACTTGATTTCCACAAAACTGGATATAGCGGTATATCACAACATTTCGCTGTGACTAAATGATGCAAGAGATATAACAAATGTACATGCAGTGCAATTCTTTCATGTGGCAACAATGGTAGCAATCCAAAAACAAAGCAGTCATGATAGATATACATTCAGATTCAAGAACTAGAGTTCTTCTCTGATGACGGGGACGGCGTTTGTTTCGCGGGAGGCGACCTGGATGATGTCTTCAAAGACCCATGCTCCAGTGACCCATTATCTTTGCGCGAAGTTGGGGAAATCGACCGCTGAGAATCTACCTGCATCCTGTCGTCACGCTCACGTTGTTCACGTTCTCCCGGAGAAGGAACGGTGGACGGTGGGGACAACGTAGCGATGGGAGGTAAAGCCATGTTGGCGCTGTGAGAAGACAAACCAGCACCAACTGGACGAGGGTGAGGGGGAAGCACAGCAGGGAGAGAGGGGCTTGCTGGAGGGTAGGTATCGTGAGGCTGGCGACTGTCAGGAGATCGCGATACAGGGGCGGGCTGAGTTCGAAAGGGTATTGGAGAGGGCCGACTGGAAGGGAGAGGAGTCGCACGGCCACCAGACGGGGACGAGACGCGGCGCTTCTCCATTCGCGTCCGCTTATTGTCAGATTCATCAGAGCCTGGACTCAGGGGACGCTTGAGAGGAGCTGACTGTGCCGTAGGGGAAACATGACTTCTGGTTGACGAAACGGAATTGCGATGTGAAGGAACTGGTTGCGGAGAAGACTGACTATGCCGGCTGCCAGAAGATATAGTCGGCGAATGAGAAGGCTCGCCTGTTGCTGGCGCACCGGGCGCCCGGTAGGAAGCAAGGCTCATCAACGCGTCAGTGACGCCACCCTCGTCATAGTCCTCATCAAGGGCCCGTGACGGTGGCCGCACCGACGCACTAGTCGGCGAAGGCTGCACAGATCTGGAAGAGCCCGAACCATTTGAACTCACCTCCGGAGACCCCGGGCCTTTCAGAAATGGGCCTGGAAGTTTATAGGCACCCATGGCTGATGGACCTCCACGTTCGCCGGATCCGAAAGGCTTTGGAGTCTCCGAACCACGATCATCCTTCCGTTTCGAAGTGCGCTTCTTCCTTTCCTTCTTCGAAGCATCAGAAAGAGGAGTTGATTGAGAGACTGGCACCTCGGGCTCCTTGTCCTTGGTGATGCGACGTCGTCGTTCCTTTGTCTCTGAAGGACGTGGGCTTTCAGATCCCCGCGCATTGCCAACAAAGATTTGAGAAGGGTGCCGAACGGCATTACGCAGGCCTTCTGGAGAAGCAACGTAGCTACGTTCCTCGTGTTCACGTGGCTCGCGAAGGGCATCGTGGCGGGGATCGTAGCGACGGGATACTTCATGAGATGGGGGAGAGAGTGGACGCCCATGGGATGAATGCGTCAATTGAGGTGGTCCTGATGATGGCTTTGACTCCCAGTACCGGTTAGGAAGCGAACGAGGAGAAGGTTCAGCAGGAGAGTGTGCCCGAATGTGGCTAGGACCCGGAGATCTCGTGGGTGGATAGAAAGGCGGTTGCTGAGAGGGTGGTGGGTACTCTACACCATGACGAGAGCGAGTTTCGCGCTCCTTGTCCCAATCACGATGATCGTTGGTCACAGGACGCCGATCCCATGGATTGTCAGGCTCAATCGGGCGACCAGGCTCATGGCGAGGGTACATCCGAGGAGAGCGTTGTGATGGAACAGCACTGGGTTGAGCTGGTGCCACCTGTTGACGCGCGGGCGGATAACTCTGGAAAGTGGGAGGCGGCTGTAACGGCGGCGAACGTCCACGAGCCGAGAGGTGCGATGGTGGGGACGGAGACCTTGACGGATGCCTATTACCGGGACGTGTAAAGTAAGACTCTTGATGACGCGGAGGAATGTCAACTGGCTGAGGTACAGGATGCTGCAAAAGCAGACTGTGGTGGCCAACAGGCCCACGGGTTGGAACATCTCGTGTCGGAGGGCCTGGGTACTCACGACCATCACGATGCTCGCGAGGGAGAGGTCGATCAACGTCCATTGGAGCGAGTGGTGTGTGCGACTGTGGGTGACGAGTCTCATCCAACACGACGGGGGGCGGCGGTCCGCCTCTAAATGGACCAGGCGAAGAGTGAGATGGCGGAGGAAGTGATATCTCATTCAAAGGACCTCTCGAGTCAGGCCGAAGTGATGGGCGATGAGCAGATGATTGGAGGAGTAAAGGAGGTCCAGAGAGACCATGCGGGGGAACAGCGGCACTTGCGTAGGCAGTTGGATGCACATCTTGCGGACCTGGAGCAGCCGGCAGTTGTCCCCCTGTAGCTTGAGCATTTTTGAGAAGCTGGAGACGCTGAGTGATTGCAGGATTGGTAGGATCCAGTTCGCTTGCTCGTGCGTAAGCATCAATCGCATCTGATATTTGGTTGTTACAACTTTCGTAAAGGCTTCCTAAATCAAACCAAACTTCAGAGATATAGGGGTTGATTCGGATAGCCCGCGAGTAGGCATCAAGGGCGTCACGGAACTGGTTGATCTGAAAGTAGAGAACCCCAATGGAACACCAGAAAGTGGGGTTGCGGCCGTCTCGGTAAACAGCTTGTTGGTATGCTTCATAGGCTTTGTTGTATTTCTGACCTGCCATATAAGCTCTTCCCAGAAGGTACCAACTTTGAGCATCGGAAGGATCTGTATCAAAGGTTTAATCTCGCGAATCAGAGATAGGAGTGGCGGGCAAAATTGACCTGCTTCAAGACTCTTTGTAAGATGGGTAATTGCAGCATCCTGGTTCTGGAAGGATGTACCATCTTGGTGATAAAGCCAACCGAGTTGCTGGAGGACTTTGGCATGCCCTGGGTTGTCCATAACGACACGTTCATACGCATCTTTGGCGCGAGCGTACTATGCAATGTGAATGAAAATGAAATAGTAGGAACCAAAACGGACTGACATCCTTCTCTTGCTCGTAAACATGACCAATTTGAAACCAGATATCCGCATGGGCAAGCGGACTTGGAGGGCTGCGTAGGATACGATCAAAGCATGCTAGTGATTCCTCATACTTGGATTGTTGTTTGTAGATGATGCCCAGCCGAAACAAGATTTCGTTCGTCTTGTCAAAGTCTAATTCTGGTGTATGAATAAATTAGTCAATGCACAATCGATGCGGAAACTATCACGTACCACCATCCATCTTGAGCACTGATGAAAACGCCTCCTCGGCATGATCAAGCGAGCCATATCGATCGTAAAGTATGCCAATGCCATACCACAACTTAGGGTCCTCCTAAAGGAAGGTGAGAAGAAGAATCAGCGACGACGACAGTAAACTCACCTTTGGATTAGGCAAAAGGTAAAGAGCCTGTTGATACGCGGAGTATGCCTTCTGAAGGTCATCCTGCATGAGGTAACAGTGGCCTGGATAGCAATATATCAGTGGCGAAGAAGGGAGGAAAAGAACAAGACATGCCCAAGGCACTCCAGACCTCTCCGTTGTCTTCCTGAAGACCGAGCACACGTTGGAAATACTCGACAGCCTAACACGTCATTGGTCAGATATTAGGGGGATATATTCGGCAGTCCGAGGAACCCCGCGGAGAAAACTCACTCTCGGGTAATTCTCCTTGATCCGGAATATTCCAGCAACCTGAGTCAGTCCGGATAAGGACATGGGGTTGTGTCGTAATGCGTTTTCGTATGCGGTTAAAGCATGTTCCAAGTCACCCATTTGTTCGGCAACTCGACCTGAAAAAAATCAAAACTCTGCACAACATCTTGTGAGCAACCGGAGAGGTACCGATAAGGAGCCACGTCTGTTCGTTGGCGACGTTCAGTTTGTGTATTACTGACGGCGTTGAAGAGGGGCCATTTGGAATGGCAGCGGTAGCGATAGCAGGCGACGAACCATTTGGAACGCCAGGAGGGGCAGCGGAGCCGTTGAGATGAGGGGGAGGAGGTGGGTGAGGAGGGTGTGTAAGGAGAGGGTGTGGATGGGAGGGCGGGGCAGAAACGTCGTGGGGACGGTCACGGTCTGGGAGACGAGGTGGGTGGCGGAGGGACATGGCGACGACGGGAAGGAAAAGTGATCAGGAGACTCTGGTGACGATATATATAATGGACGGGAAAGAGATCAGGGCCCAACAATCGGCTCCTCGCATGGCGATCAGGCTGGAAGAAAGAGATCCCATCTGGCGTTGCAGGGAAGTCTAAGATGTCATTTCCATGTCATTTTCGTATCGAACCGCCGCGTGCCTTTGCTGCCGAATTAGAAATTTCCGGGATCGAGATCCGGTGTTAGGAACTCTTCTTCTCCATCAAAGCCACAGCTCTTGCACGGATCCCATCCAGAAGAACTGATGCGCGGTTGTAGCGAGCAATTACTGCCCAGCTCGGCTACTGCACATGGTTCTATTTCCACACGCTGATTGCCGCACGCCACGTCGCGACACCTCTTTTTAGCGCCTCCCCGATCCATCTCGGATGTTGATGCTGCCCATTCGTTCTTTCCGTTCCCCCGGTTCTGGGGAAGCAATGATCTGGCTTCGGCTATACATTCAATTCCCTGTGTAAGCCACTTGTCGTCTCAGGCACGTCACATCTAGTCATCACACAAGACAATCTTATCAGAGATAGACCGTGATATATGTCCTCGCACTTTCGGGGAAATCCTCCGATGTCCATCATCAGTCAGTTTTTCCACTCTGCCTTGACATCCTACGATGCATTTAACACGAGCATCGCGGCGTCATCTCACACCGTGCGTTATTCCTGATCTTCAATGGACGGCGATTTCTGCATTCCAGTGTCTGCATTCCAAATTTCCATGCATACCAGGAACCATTTGCCGGCGACCATCGGCTGCCTCACCCCCTTTTCCCAGAAATAATTTAGCTGAGTGAGGTAAACTCAGACGTGTCATGCAGTCCACGGTCCGGCAACTTCAGGAGTGCAGACTAACCCTTTGCCTTGATTTGCCAAAAGGGGAAAGAGAAGTGTGTACATTCCCCAAGGCGGAGGTATTAACATCCAAGTCTCCTTGGCGGAGAGTGTAAAAAAGGTCGGACCCTTGTCTTGCTGAACCTGAGTTAGAGTGCATCAGAGTGCATCATGAATTCTCCTTGGCATTGCTTCGGAGTATCCTTCACTGCCACCGTGTATCATCACATGCGCCGAGAGAATTTTCTAAAGTTCGTGCGCGGTGAAGAGGGGAAATTCGTCTTGATTTAGTGTGCAATTGTCTTGAGAAGTGCCAACCTTCGTCTCCTAATCGGACAACTGTTCCAGGGTCGAGGACTTTTCCATGCATCTACACTGCTCGCGGAGCTTAAACCACTCGAAGTTCGGTAATCAGCCACCATCCCATGTGAATTCAGACTCAGAGGTGCTCCGAATCAATTGTCGCTCCGATGCTCAACATCGATCATCATTATTTCTTCACGACAAACGTGAAATACTATGACTCGTAAGTAGCGCATCTCCCTATGTACCTTCGTCTTTACCTACATACTTGGACTCGTTTACTGAGAGGGCTTTCATCTTACTAATCAGGCGGAAATCAGCGTGAACAGGATCGTTTGAAGGCACAGAAAAAAGCTGCCAATTCAAAGAAGCCCAAGGAGAGTGCGACATCACTCGCGAAGAGGAGGGAGGCGTGAGTGATTTTATTCTGCACCCGATCACGCGGACGACGACGATTGACGTATTATCCGACCCACAGAGATGCCGACATCCTGAGGGCGAAGCAGAAGGTATGTCCGATACCTCAAGCGATCCATCACTTAGTACTTTAATTCTATCTATCGTCAGAAAAAAGAGGAGGAACAGGCAGCAAAGGCCGTGGCAGGTGGTGGTAATTGCAAATAGCCCAGGGTCTTATGAAACCGTGTTCTGGGTCGATCCATTGTCCAGCTGATGCACAGCTTGTTGCTGACGGACCAGTTTCTAGTAGATGAGATGTGGCATGTGTGGATCTATCATCGGAAGATTACTAATTATGGATGTTTTTCCTTTGCCTTCTCTCACCATGGCTAAGTTCTGTCAAGGCCATACCGGAAAAGGTAGACCGGCAAGGTTGCAATTCCAGCACAATTCCAAATCAAACTTTAATGAATTGTGACCTCCATTAGCCGCATGGATCTTTGGAGCTTGTAGACACGCAGACGCTTCCATATGTTCAGTAAACATTTGAAAGCCTTGAATGCCGTGTGACGATCTAACCCTGAAGAAACTTAGGGGCCACGAGAAAGAGAATTATGGCCGCAACCAGCCAGATCAATATCTGAC
The DNA here is from genome assembly GCA_003313675.1 of Termitomyces heimii. Classification (NCBI taxonomy): domain Eukaryota; kingdom Fungi; phylum Basidiomycota; class Agaricomycetes; order Agaricales; family Lyophyllaceae; genus Termitomyces; species Termitomyces heimii. Next base: position 13,504 of record QLON01006574.1, read on the forward strand.
TTCATCTTTGTACCTTTCGAACTTCGTAAAGAAAATTTGAAGGGACTGGCGTATGTCTGGAAGTCAACTGAGAAAGGCGACAGTCAACCCAGGCTGACATTGTTGGTTTATCATGAGCGCCGGCGCCACGGGCGCAGAAAACGGAGAACACTTGGCAGCCAATCAACTGGGTCGGAGTGTATCCGAATAATTTAAACTCTAATGATCAAGATATTACCAACTTGGGACACCTTTCATTTCACCCTTGCAAAGGCACAAAAAGTTAGTTCTAATTTTGATGCCTCTTCCATTGCAGGGACCAGACCCAACCCGACAGTTTTCGGGTGTGTCCAGGCTCCCTGGTGACGATAAAAGCCACGCTTAAGCCAGTTCAATCAAAATTTACACACGGCCATCCGGTTAGCTTAATCTTACGAATACCTGAGCTGCAGTTCATCCCACACGTGCACATGTGTAAGGTAAGAACCTTCCATTACAACGGGATTGTGTATTTACTATGTCAGCAGTCCTTCGCGAGCTAATCGATGACGAAATTTACTCTCTAACTTATAATGTTCCCACATGCGGCATGCATCAATAGTGGTAGAAATGAAACTTTATGAGATGAACATTATAGTATGGAGCAGCACGAGAAATTAAAGCTCCAAGTTATCTACAGCAAACAAGTACAGACCTACGAAATCAATAGTATAAATGCAGACTAAGTAGTAATAACAAAGCAAGAAACCCGAAGGTGAGAAGGGAAAGAAGTTACTCGTCATCGCTCGGCGTCAGATACTCCTCATCACTAATTACCTGTTTTCGCCCAGCACTCCTGCTCCTGGAAGGAATTGGGCGCTCGTCTTCGTCCATGGGAGTAAGCGCGGAATCATAAGAACCCGAGGCAGAGCCAGTGCCTGTAGCAGCAGGTGCACCAGGCAATCCAGATCCGGTCATAACCTGGTCGAACGTGGCGTTAAAGACTTTCTCCATTTCCTCTGCGTCGACATAAACCCAGGATCCCTCCTGGTTATATGTCCGAGCATTATTAAACATTAACTTCCAATCGTCCTTAAAGGCTTGTACTGTCTTGTAGTAATTGCTGTTAGCTCGTTTCCGTAAATGGGAAAGTGCTATGGGTCGAGTGATCAGATGATAGTAGTCCGGGTAATCCTAACAAGACTAATTAAGACAAGGTAAGGTTCAGAAGAAACAATGCTACTCACTCGCTTGTCCGGAAGTTCTCGGAAGAGATCGCAACGCTTCCTTCCTGTCTCGTCTTCGCAGGCTAGAACGGCACGATGGCATTCCGCAAAAGCCTTCTTCATTTGTTCCCTGACACTCGCGGGAAGTTCGCCATTGGCAGTCTTCGTCTTGCGACGTTTCTGCTTCGCCGTGTATGAGCTTCTTGTAAAAAAACGATAAAGAAGCCAAGACATACCATCTCATGTTCGTCATCGTCATCCCCATTTATGGATGGTGTCACAGACATAGACTTCTGGCCACGCTTCCTCTTGGACCCCGTGCTAGGCTCGTAGTCAGAAGCTTTATATTTGCCTTTTTTATTCTTCCTCCCCCGAGAGTCGACGTCAGAAGCAGGTGTACCACGATTAGAGGCATCGACTTCCCTGAGGAGTTTATTCGCCGCCCGCCGGTCCTTTCTGTCCCTCGCCCGTTCTGAAAGTTCTTGAATATCCTCGCCCTCTTCAAGGGCCTTGATCAATCGACTGATGTTAGACAAGTCTTCTGCGAATATTAAACGAGATATACCAATGCCCACTGTTCGTCACTAAGACCATCATTATAGCTTACGACATTTCTCCGACGTTGACCGCGGCCCTCGAGTACGTCCTCCATCTCCTTCGCTTCAAATGGCTCATCAGTTTGGTAACATTCGGGAAGCTCTTCCAATTGTATAAGGGGAGGAGGCGGTCTCCCGCGTCCACCATTGTTCCGCCAGTGTTCAATTGCTTCTCGCTCCCTCTTGACGTCCATTTCACGGAATATGGCAGCCTCATCTTCAGTCCGAGCGATAAGCTCATTAAGTTCGTCGTCATTCATGTCACCTGCTTCCTCATTTTCCTCCTCTTGATCGGCTTCGAGGATCGAACGCTACAACACGTGTTAGTCAATGTTTCCATACGTAATAGGGGGCAAAGTAGGAGCCGAATACTCACCAGGAATTCTTCTTGTTCCTCCTGAGTCGATTTGTTATCGAAACGACCAGCTTGGATAACCTTGTCATCGATGTCGAGTTTGTATCTTGCGCGCTGGTACATCGCCTCTTCCACACTCTTCTCTGTGATAAACCGCAGGATAAGCACGGCCCTTGTCTGACCAATACGATGGGCACGATCCTGGGCCTGCAAATCAGCATGAGGATTCCTATGGGGTGCATTAAATATTTTCATGTTATATTTGGAGTCAGAAATCAATCTTACCAGTCACTGTCAAAACTAAGGGAGAGGAATGAAAATCCTGCTACGTCGAAAAAAGGAGATAAACATACATGATGACGGTATCAGCTGTCTGCAAGTTCAAACCCAAACCACCAGCCCTCGTCGAGAGAATGAAAACCTTGTATTCAGAGTTCACAGCATTGAATAATTGTACGAATGAGGCACGTTCCTCGGTCTTCGTACCACCATCCAGACGAAGATACGCCCACTTCATCATTTTCAAAAAATCCTCCATGATATCCATAACTTTAGTCATCTGGAAAAAGATAAGGACCTGTGACAGACAAATAGGCACTCTAATCAGTCATCCAGAAAAGATTGGAAACGTACTCTGTGGCCCGTGGCAAAAAATTTGGGAAGAATGCGGCTTAGTAACTCCAATTTTCCTGAAGTCCGCACAAGCTTCTCATCAATGAAGCCACTAGGGCTAACCCTGTCTTCGACACTCTCAAACAAGAACGGATGCTGACAGATCTTTCGCAACTGCATGAGCTCATTACTAAGGCCTTTAATACCCGCAGGTTTTCTTTGAAAGACATCCATGAACCAAGGCACCTTATAATCAGAAAGAACTCACCCCTTCGAACTTCCATCAGCAATCATCTTATGTTTCTTCATCTGCTTATACAGCTGACTCTGCAACGCGCTCATCCTCACTTTAATAACTTTCTCAACCTTATCCGGCAATTCGCTCTCGACATCCTTCTTCAACCGACGCAAGAGGAAGGGGCGAAGCACTTTATGGAGACGTCGGATGATAAGAAGCGCCTCTTCTTCGTTCAGCTCGATTTTGTCTCCTGTTCCTGAGTTCGCGAAGGGAGTGTTAAACCATTCATCGAACGATTGAACGGAGTTGAAGACCTTCGGAAGGGCAAAGTTAAGGAGAGCCCACAGCTCAGGAAGGTTGTTTTGCAGTGGTGTTCCGGTCAGGATGAGACGATAACGGGAGTGGTAATATGTCGTGAGAGTCTGGGAAAGTTTACTCTGGGTGTTCTTCATGCGATGACCCTCGTCTACGTAGACATTTAACTCCATGACGATCTCAGGCAATCAATATGTGTAAGCTTACCGATGATCATATGAATCCATTTGACTTTGCTAAGGAATGGGCGATCTTTGATGATGTATTCGTAAGTCGTGAGAAGGACTTGGAAATGACCAACACGAAGTTCGCTTTGCAATGCACGGCGCTGAGCAGGGTTGCCCTTGTACGAGATCGTCTTGACTGTGGGCGCCCATTTCGCGAACTCTCCTGACCAATTGGTCATGGTGGACAAGGGAACGATAACAAGGTAGGGACCATGCTGTCGCTTGACCTCTATAAGAAACGAAATCAATGATATTGTTTGGATAGTCTTTCCGAGACCCTGTGACGACGTGTGAGATAGGGACAATGGTGCAGTGGTACCACAAACATACCATCTCGTCTGCCAAGATTCCATTGAGGCGGTTGTTGTAGAGACTGACCATCCACTGCAAACCCTTCAACTGGTACTCCTTCAACGTCCCACCGACAAGCAGTGACGGCTGTTTTGTGACTCTTTCTGATATTCTGTGCGCAATCGCATAGTAATCCACCTTCTTCTTGTCATCACCATCGTCTACATTAACCTGGGCACCGAACGTAGCCTCGGAAGTAGGTCCATCCTCCTGCTCAAAAGGCATTTCAACGCCCACGCCGCTTTCATTCTGTTGAGAGACGACGGCTTGAGCCAAAGAATCCAGATATGCATCGGTTTGCCGAAGAAGGTGCGTAATTCGGGTGTCCTTTGCTGTATCAATGAGCTTCATGTAGGCTTCTTCATCGTCGGCCTTGAGTGCTCTAAGACGTTCCTTCGATATACGTTCTATTCGCTTTTGCTCCTCCTTTTCTGTCATTTGATGGAAAGCCAGGACGGAGCGTCCAAGCCTGGCGACACGATCCTGAGCAACACGATTGGCGTTGAGCACCTCACGCCCATGAGTGCAGATGACATTGATCTGTTCAACATGTTTCCTCTTCGCACGATGTTCACGGTCCGCCCTTTGTTTCCTCTCTGCTTGTTCAGTCTTACGCGCGTCTCGAATGTTCGGCTTACGGATTCGGCGGAAATCAAGGCGGTTAAGAGGAAGCATCGCACTATGATTGAGACGCTCGGCCACCTGGGCCCGCATAGACCGTTGCTTCTCTAGCAGGCGCAAGGATTTAAGCTCGATTATAGCACGCAATTTTCCATGTGCCGTGGTGCTGGGGTGGATGAGAGCGGACAGATGATTTGTGTTGCCATTCTGGAGCTTCAAACCTACGGTATCAACATCCTTCTCGTCCTTCATATTCTCATCAGGGTCAAAGATGTCACTAAAAGAGCCATCGCCAATTGTAGACGGCAGAGCTTCGAGTTCACGGATACGTTGTTGAATGCGAGCTTCGATGTACCGGTCTCGCTCACTGAGTATTTGATGAGCGTCAAGACCAGAAGGCATAATGGTAGGTACAAGGAGTCGCTGCAGGCGGGTCGCAAAGAGCGAGGGATCGGTGTCTGCGGTCCGTCTGAGGTGGGTGAAAGGATGGCGATAAGCATTATAAGGGTATATCCCGGAATTGGTGTCGTCTTCAAGGAATGGTCCTTTGGGCATATCCGCAGCGTTATAGGCAATAGCTAGCTCCTCCTCTACCTTGGCGGTTTCCTCAGGGATGGCAGCGATAACGGAGGCTCCAGGCGTCGGCTCGCCTTTTGCTACGTTGACGGCAGCAGTAACAACTCTGGAAGGAACATCTGGACCTTGAAGAAGCTTTTCAAGATCAGAAATGGCAGTGTTGGGAACTCGTAGGGCTTGTTGAACGTGCTCAGGAATAGGCATGCCGCGGCTGATACACTTGAAAGCATGTATTTGAGCCCGGAGGGCGCTAATCTGTTCTGGAGTGAACGAGACGGGAGTTGATGATTGAGGAGGAATGTTTTGTGGTATGGGCCCAGATGTAATCGAGGTGGCGGCAGAACCGTTAGGGAGAGATTGCGTGTGTCCATTGGTCATGGGCGGCTGCTGCAACTGCTGTTGCTGCTGGCCCATGTGAGAAAGTTGGCCTTGAGATCGTCCTTGGACTAGGCAAATGACTAAGAATATAGCCGTTGACGAAAATATTCTGACCTTGAGACACAGCATGAATGTACTTTAGCAACTGCTCGAGCTCGCCTGGATTCTTTTGTTCATGTGGATTTTTCTTAAGAAAATTCGCGCGCTAGGATGTGATAGTGAGGTGGGGATAAATGGAAATCATCTAGGGTGCGTACGAAGATAACCTGCTGGATATCGGGCATTGATTGTGGCCTGAGAATGCCCTGCTGTTGGGGCATATTCTGTGGGCCTGGGTTGGGGAGCATTGGGACGGACATAGAAGGGACGATGGAAGGGACCGAGTCCAGTCGGTGATGACGCTGAAATCAGTCGCGTCCACCACCAATCCACCAGTGCGAAATGTCACGCGCTGAATGAGCAAAAGACAACACAGCTGCGACTGTCACATCCTGTCACACTCACCGCAACGTGAGAACAACAGCCCCATCACGTGCCCGCCATCTCACGTCGCGTCCAGAATATTACTTATTCCCGACTACCATGCCTGCAGAACGAGCTGGCGTATGTTTTGCTTCTCGCGCTTTCAACCTACTCACACATTGCTTAGTACACCGTCACAATGTTCCTCATTGATACTTCGCCGTCAATGGGGAAACTCCGAACTGTTCAGCTTCCTCCCGGGCCAAATGGCGAAGAGCGTACCACCGAGTTGACACGCTTGGAATGGGTCCTCCAGTTTGTCAAGCTCAAGATACAAGAGATGGTTATAGGCTTCTTTTCTGTCTTTCAATCCTGCTTACACCATGCAGATCTACAACGGTCGCAAAACTGACCAATGTGGCGTCATCGTGTTTGGGTCAGAAGGTGAGCCTTCTACGTTTTCTTTCATTACAAAGTGTTTATAATGGGGATAGATACTAACAATATTATCAATGAGCATAATGGTGGCTATGATAATGTCTCTGAGTATATTCCCATTGCCCAACCTAGCGCTACAACTCTCAGCAAACTTGACCTGCTAAAAGCAACGGACAATTACGGTGACCGTACGTCATACACAGTTGTTGACAAGCTTTTGAAGTGACCTGATAACAGCCCTCGACGCCATCATCGTGGGCATTGAGACACAAGCCGTTCATCTGGCTTCTAAGAAAACGTGGACGCGCAAGATTGTCCTTGTGACCGACGGCGAAAGTCCAATAGAAGTGGAGGATTGGGAAGCTACCGTTGACAAAATGAATTCTCTTGATGTCAGCATTACCATAGTGTTTGTTGTTACGTTCTGTCAAGTCTCTGCTTCTCTACTGACCGTTTGAAAACAGTGGTGTTGACTTTGATAGCGAGGATTTTGGATACACTGAAGATAACAAACCGAAGACGAAAGTAAGATCATGACCTTCTTGCATTGCGTTCCGCTCTAATCAACATTGCCCATTAGAGAGCAAACGAAGCCTTCTATCACGAATTCATCTCCAAAATGGACAATGGTATTGTAGGAACATGCGAAGAAGCTCTGCAGGAAACCGCGAGACCAGACATCAAGCAAACCAAGTCAGTGTTAATGGGTACACTTCTCCGTCTTGGAGACGTCGACACCAAGCCTGACGAAGCCATTGAGCTTGTCATCAAGACCAGTAAATGTACTGCTTTGAGCCGCCCTAAAAGTTGGAAAAAATTTGCCGTACGTGAAGCTAAACCCAAGGAACCGAGTCAGGACGAAGATGCGGATATGGATGATGAAAAAACGGAAGTAGCCAAGGTCGCATATGCGCAACTCAACATGAGGTCAGAGTATTACGTGGAGCAAGGTGAGGAAACTGACGTGGAAAATGATATCAAAATGGAGGACGACGATGAGATCATCCTGGACAAGGGACATGGGAGGGATAAAGAGGCACGGCCGCCCTCTGAAGAAGAACACGCACCTCATCTCGAGAAAGTGGAGAAAGAACAACTCGTTAGAGGCTTTAAGTACGGCACCACCTATGTTCCTTGCCCTGACGGTCAGTTCCCCCGCCTGGAAACACGAAAAGGAATTGATATTTGTGGGTTCTTCCCTGCGAAAAACGTGAGTTATTTGCTTTCTGGCACTACCAGACTTCACATCATCTTGAACGTGTAGTTCCGTCGTGAACTCGGCATGGGGGAGATTCAATACGTTTGGGCAGACCCTGGTTCGGCCAAGCAACAAGCCGCTCTTTCCTCGATTGTACAAGCTCTGTATGAAAAGGATGCGATGGCTATCGCCAGATGGGTCACCAAAGATGGTATGGACCCTAAGATGGGTGTATTAGCGCCTGTCGTCTGGGATGAAGCAGACTGTCTACTCTGGGCACAGGTAACGGCTCCCATTGCTTGCTCCAAAACCCTCGCAAATTGCTTACGAAAATTGCAGATGCCCTTTGCAGATGACGTTCGCAAATACACATTTGCATCGTTGGACCACTTGGTGAATAAAAAGGGTGAGGTTCTTACAGAACATCCTTTCATCCCCACACAAGAACAACTCGATGCCATGGACAATTTCGTTGACGCTATGGATCTTATGGATGCTGGCGAAAAAGACGATGAAGGGTGAGCAAGCAGGAGACACATAAAGAGCGCTAACAGGGACATCTAGGAATCGTACACCATGGTTTGACACGTTGGAGTCGTACAATCCATCTGTTCACAGGACGAAGCAAGCCATGTTCCATTGTGCAGTCGTGTCCGACCTCTCTGCCAACCCTCTTCCACCGCCACATCCTGAGCTGCTAAAATACTTTGATCCTCCAAAGCGCGTGTTGAAACGTTCTAGAGACGCCCTTGAAGAATGCAAGGACACGCTCAAGGTTAAGCAAGGTCTATTGAAGTGTCTCCATTTTCTCGTTTGAGACTAATCCTTCCGTTTGTAGTGCCCAAAAAGGTGGCAAGGACCCGCAAAGACGGTCACGCTCATGCTCAGGACGAAGACGATAATCTGCTCCTTGAGGGTAAAGAACCGTCTCTCCATCAGACCATGTCACAAGTCCAAATTTCTGAAGCACAATCATCGGACAAGTCGAAAGCCAAGGCGATCGCTGCTGAAAGTGAAACAGAGGGAGAGGAAGAGGAGGAAGAGGAAGAGCTTCTTGACAAAGTCAAGAAAAAGCCCGCGTCTACTCCACCTGCTGCTGCACCCCGAGAGAACCAACCTCTTCCTACACCCGCGCGGTCTATGTCTCCAGAAGTCAATCCTGGACGAGCACCAGGCCGGATCATCGGTTCGACTTACCCTCTTGCTGATTTCAAGAAAAACATCGCGCAGGGGGACGTAGTGACTAAAGCTGTCGAGGACCTTGCAGCCGTCATTACGGATATTGTGATGCGCCCATTCTCTTCCAGGAGGCACAAGGAACTTGTTGAATGTATGCGATTCTTACGAGAAACAGCGCTGCTGGTATGTTTTTGTGAATTTTGTGAGTCATTCTGGTGATATTATAACGACGTGTAGGA
>QLON01006596.1:0-17658 GCA_003313675.1 Termitomyces heimii
TTTCTATAACCATCTTTGCTGACGGACTCTCAGAGGGAATCCTCCATCGGCTTTGCCGATGGTTAGCAGCTTCGCCAGGTGGCGAAGCTGTCATGACCTCCCTTCGTATCATCATATATGCAGCAATGCACTCTGTGAGTTAATTCTTTCCTGCAACATTGGTAACAGTCAGACCTGGCATCAACCTGCAGAGCAATCTGAGTGAATGGGTAATCACAACGATTCACACCTCCGCCTTTGTCATGGCGACAGATTTTACCACCCTGTCTTTTATTAGACATATATTTACTTCTATTTCTCAATCAACACCCGACGCGCCCGACAACACTACTGATATGCGTCTCGAAATTCAGCAGCCAGATCCCACCCATACACGTGACTCGGGTCAGCTCCCACTTTGGCGCCCTCAGGTACCTGACCATCACCACCCAGAACCCCAAACACCACCGAGACGCACGCAATCCAGTCCAACCTAATTGATGGTGACGAAGAACGTGAGGGGCTGGAAAGTGTTGTTTGCAATGACTTTTTTTTATTTATTCCTTCGGACAATTTGTTTGAAACAATACCTATTTATGGATGGTTTTATAGGAAGTGAATGTAAATGTGATTCTTTTGTTTCAATGGATCGTGTCTTTCAAACCAGTCTGCAAAGAAGTTCCATATCGCAGTAAGGACAATGACACAGGTTATACGAAACAAAGTCGTCAACGTAGTATAAATGACGATCACTTTGCGAAAAAAAAGTCAGTCATGGAGTCGAGAGGCATTTGTATGAGGCAACACTATATTCATCGAACTAGTGAACTTTACGATGAATACATACGGACCACGCCAGACTTGTTTATGTTAAGGGAAGTGTATGAACCACCGGCTCTACTCCTTCAAGGGAACACCGAGATGAAGCGACGACGGTAAACGACGAGCACTTAGATGTTCAAAAAGCTGATATACGCGCTACTTTGGCACAAACTAGCCGTAGAAAAAGGATGGCTGAAGTTTGCAATTTGACTTGAGCGCAAGAAGAAAAAAAGCTGTGGGAAAAAACTTGGTATTTATTATGTTCAGTCGAGCACGTGGTAGTCTGTGTCACGAGTCTTCTTAAACGACACAACAAAGTATATACTCTGCCTCACACTTCTGTGATTGAATGTGTCTGAAGTCTTCGATAATACCGCACGCGATGCAAGGAAGGAGTGGGAGCCTGACGCTCCAAATTTGGGCACCCCTTTTTCTCTACTGAAGATCATGCGTTCTCGGCGTTACTCTTTTCTTCTCAAATCTCAGCGCTTATGTCCTTCGCCCCAGGAACGGAATGACTACTCTAGCTGTGCGACGAGCTTCGGTGTCCTCCTCCTCTTTAATTAGATGTATCGTTTCGTTGTTGTTCCGACTTCAGATGGAAAGAGAAAGATTCTTTCACCTGGATAGGTAAAATTTTAAGGTTGTCAACGCCAGCTACTACCCCTCAAGTAGGCAAAGCGGAGTGTGATAAGCAGCATATCATCAACGACCTTTGCATTCAGTTCGTTCCTTGTAGACTTGGAGGTTCCAGAACAAAAGGCATGCTTCAGAGTAGATAACGTTTTAACGTTTTAACCACATGTTGTTTGTCTCTAGTATGTTCAGTACAAGAATGGGAACGTTCATTCCTAGCATATCTTTCATCCGCAACTCCGAGTCGAAGTCGATCGCTGCAGCCTCAGGTTCTCGTGACTTGCTCGGCAGCGCAGTTCTGTCTTTTCTTTCTATGGCTTTGCCTGCCGTATCGTTAAGTATTTACAGGTGCTATGACCGGCGAGAAGTGAACAATAACTCGGATTCACTATGAATGTTGAATCTCTCTCTACTTGTTTGGTCGCTCTCCATCGATTCTTAGCCGATTCTTGAGAAACCATAACCTACGTCGTGCCTAACAATATACCGTGACAAGACGAATATGTTACTATTTTGTTGCGAGACAGATTCACATACTTTGGGAAGATCAAAATCCGCCTCTACCGCTCTACGTTTTGGCGACTTATCCATTCGAAACACAGAAGTACTCTGAGAAAGAAGAGTGGAGACCCTAAAGTTATGGGCGGTGAGATTGATCGACATTGCTCTCGTCAATACTGACGTTAAGGCCATCAGGTATCGAGTATTCACCGCGGCTGACCATCGAGTATACAAGTGGCTTCTTTCCAAGTACGTTTGCTCCGATCGTCAACTATAGCTTATCGCTAATAAATGCTCTAACGTGGTTGTGGTAAGTTCTCATCGCCAAGGTCTTGGCGTATTTGACAAGGCTCGTCCTGTCACTTTGAAATTTTCGAGGTGCGTTGTTCGAGAAATACCCTTAACCTTCAATATATATCCCAAAAAATCGCAAGGAAGAGGAATAATATGCTTGATGGTATTCTGTATGACTGAAGGATACGTACTGTCATATACATATAACCAATCTACAACAAATTTACTTCTGAAAAAACTACCAAAAAGGGGCGAATCCTTTTCCCTGGCGAGATTTCTGGGCAGATTCTTATGTCCAGACGTGGATTGCCAAGTTTCAAATGTTAGCCTTCGAGCTTTGCACCGATATCTGCTTCGCCTTGGCGGTTTAGACGCCTTCGTCCGTTTTGACTCCGCGCTTCTACCAAGATTGCCAAGAATTGTTTTAAGCGAGTATTTGCCCTTGGCCTCTTGAGTCCTGATTCAAGTTGAGTATTCGCCTGTCTTGATACTCGCCGAATGTCTTCTCAGTCAGGAATGTTAGAACTTAGCTGGACAGCAGGATAACGCCACACGTCGGAATCGATGCTATTTGCTTTCTTACGGGTCGCCTGGTCACCCGCGTGTTCACATCAGGCGGGCTTTGCCGAAGTGTCTTTGGATAACTCTCTTGAGCTCAGGCTTCTCAACGTCTCTAGTCATTGTCCTGTTATAGCAATGGCCTCGCCGAGATGGTGTCTTGGCACCTTCGGCTCCATGACGGAGTGACAGCATAGAAATCTAAGGACACTGTATAAATGACCAATGAACCCTCTTTCCAGCTCAAACAGCGCCCGTTTTTAGAGCTACGAAGCAATGACTTTCACCGAAAGGGACCCTCTCCTTAAAAACTCTGATCATGTGCAATCAAAAGCTCATGGTCCACTTGAAGTACCAGCGCGTCGAAGAAAGCGGATTCTCGTCGCTATCTGGCTCGCACAATTCCTTTCAGTACGTGATTTTCACCACTATCAGATGTTAGGCAGTGAACTCAATGAAACAGGCTCTAAATTGTTTGTAAAACGTTAGCTTGACAGTTGATCCGCATAGAGCTGACAATGTAACATTTCACAGTGACATTAGTTCCGACAAGTACGTTCAACTGCCTAATAATCTACAGCTTTCTTGATGACTACCGTGCACGCAGTGTTACCAGCAATATCGTCCGAATTTCAACAATCTAACCAAGCCAGTTGGGTCGGCACTTCGTGAGTTCTTGTCGCCGCTCTCACATATCCGTTTTAAACTCCTCTGACAAGAGATCGAACAGGTATTTGCTCGCCACCGCTACCTTTACTCCCTTGTATGGACGATTGAGTGATGTCATGGGTAGACGTGGGGCAAACCATGCTGCTATCCTTTTTGCAGCTGGCGGCATTCTCGCGTGTGGTTTTTCTTTCAACATGGAAATGTTGATGATCTCTCGATTTGTGCGATTCGTCGTGCTTATTCCTTAGATAATCTCATCCCATCTACTTTTAGATCTCTGGAATCGGTGGCGGAGGTATATTTACCGTCTCTGGGTACGTTTTTTGATCAAGTGTCTAACATATTATTTGACCGCTCACATCGCGTAGTATTATCACGAGTGACATGTACACTCTTCGCGTAGGTCTTCCAGACGAGTCCAGTTCTTCTCAAATATCTGACAATTCTCTAGGCTCGAGGGTTTATGCAAAGCATTGGTGGAGTATTCTACGGTGTTAGTGCCTCCACCAATCCCGTCTGTCAAAGTTAATTGAACTTTTTTAGCTTGGGATGGGCCTTGGTGGACCTATCGGTGGACTGGTGACGGATTGGTTTGTCGATTTACACCACTCCGCGCTTGCAGAGATCTGATGTATCTGTGATCAATATTAGGTTCGGTTGGAGATGGGCATTTTTGATGCAGTTTCCGCTTTTCGCGCTGTCTCTTGGGTTTACGTTCTTCAATCTGCATTACATCATGCCTGTGAGTCCTGGCAGGATAAATTTCATGGTTCGCAGTCCTCAGTGTTATCACCTCCAGGGAAACGGGAGGTCGGCGCTTGAGATCTTGAAAAGGATTGATTACTTTGGTAGTGCATGTCTACTTGTATCTGTGAGTCCTCTTATATTTTCCGAGAGGTAGCAGCTCATAACTTGTAGGTGGGATCGATGTTGTACTTCTTGAGCGCCCGTTGTAATGAAGGTCTCGAAGTACGTCCAAATCCCTTCCTCCTATCATATCCTGAACGTTTTTAATAAAGTGGTCTGAATCAACTGTCTGGGTTCCATTCGTTCTCGCTATTGCCTTTTTCGTTCTCTTCTTGGTAGTTGAAACATATATCGCAGTTGAACCCGTTCTGCCAATGCACATTCTGAGCCGTAAAGTCCCTTTCCTCATCGGCTGCAGTAATGCTTGTGTCTCGGTATGCAATCTCTCAATCACATACTTTTTCCCGCTCTGGTTCCAGACAGTCATGCTGTCTTCAACATCAACGGCCGGTAAATGTCTATACGCTTTTTATGTTGATGCCTTTACCTCATTTTGGGTTTCCAGGTCTACACCTACTACCCAACAGTATTTGTATATCAACAGGGTCTGTGTTTGCAGGGTATGTCAACTACAAGTCTTCCTCTTGGACCTGTCCAATCTTTATATGGATTCAAGGTGGATGATGCGACGAACGGGACAGTATAAATTACTAAACCTAATCTTCGGAGTTCTTCCCTTAATAGGCGCAATCCTGATCAGAGAGATGCGGGAGGACTCTGCGCAAGCATATCTATGGCTTAGTATTGTATGCCCATATTCTTATGCCTCGGTATATAACAATTGGGCTAAGACACGAGACGCACTAAACAGGTTCCTTCCGGTTTGGGGAATGCCGTGGTGCTTCAAACTATGTACAGTACGTATTTCGTGTCCACGGTCACATGTAAGGATCTCAGCACGTTTTACAGTCGCGCTTGTGGCGAGCCTGCCGCCAAGCCAGCTTGCCGTTGGCACAGGTTTTGCCCAGCTCGTTCGGGGACTTGGTGAGTATATAACCTTGTCAGGCTGTCGATTGTGACTACCGGCCTTACTGATTGAGTATACAGGACAAGTGGGGGGCCTTGCCGCTGCGTCAGCCATCTTCCAGTCGAGACTCGACACCGAGCTTCGAACACGGATCCATACGTCTGACGCTGAAGAGGTTTGCCACTCGTTCGTAAGCCAAGGGGTACTCACTTCTACTGTGATTGTAGATTATCAAGCACATCAAACACTCCGCGCGTCTCATTGACGAGCTTCCGCATGGATTACAAAGGATCGCGCGGGATGCGTATGCTGCGAGCTTGAAGTCGGTCTTCACTCTGGCTGTGTTCGCGTCCTTGATGGCGTTTCTATGTCGCTTACCTGTAAGTATATCTTCCTTGACGAGGGCCAAGTTGTATACTGGATACGTCCTGTCCACTCTGCAGATTCCAGACGCGGACTTGGACCAAGGTCCTCCAGCGGAGAATTGCCCTGCAGTGCGAAATGATTCTGATTCTGGGTACGATGGTGACGACGAGAGCAAGGCGACGACCATGCGTCGCTAAACAAAAACTTGCAACGGACGGGATCCTGGCTAGATTAATGCCAATGTGCCAATGCAATTGTAGGACAGGAAGTTAGATATACGAACTATATATTTGGATGGATAGTGTATATTACAGATCTTCAATATCTCTATGGGTTAGACTCATCCAAACGAGTCAAGCGGCGTCGTGTAGTATTCTTGTAATCACCATATTCCCAGCTGTAGCAGTCCTGCACGTAAACAGAGATTAGGAGGCTCCATCAGAAATTATCCAGGAAGCTGTGCCTACCACGCAATCCTTCTCCGCCTCGGCAATAGGAACTTCCAGGCCGTTTTCGGGTTCCCAATCTTCGTTGAGCAGTCTCTCAATGATAAATTTGATGGGATGGGTTGAGACACTGACGCCCCAATTGCGCTTGGTGACAGTATCGTAGCGTATGGTCTTCCCAAGGTGACAGCTGGGAAGTATATGGTAAGCTTCAAGGCCGGTAGAACATTAAAATTGGGTTATCGTTACCCTGTTTCCATTGCATATCCTCCAATGGCGCAGGCAGAAGTAACGCCTGTACAGGCACCCAAGGGGATAGGCTGGTATCAGGAGCATATCAGCAATAGAAGACGAGGAAGAGAGGTCCTTACGTCTCCAGTATGATATACATGAGTTATGTGCTGAGTAGAAGGCTGTGAAAGACCTTTGTTGAGCGGCCTGATATTACAGATGGGAAGAATGCTCACAGGGGAAGGGAGATGCAGTCGTTTTGCAGCGAGTCTTTCTCCCGGTGCTTCAAATGCAACTACAGGGGCGCCAAAAGTCACACCGATAAGCGATGCAAGGGCTCCACCTAGTGAGTGTCCTGGGTAAATAACAAGCAGAAATGAGGAAGATTTGGTGGTTATGGTCGAAATGGATCACACCGACGACCCAAATTTTAGCGTTAGGATACATATATGATACATTATTATAAAGATTCTGTGCTTGGTGAACGATGGCATGCACCATATCTGAGCGAAGTACTTACAACGCCAATAGGATAAAAAAGACTATCTTCAATCAGAGATCGTTCCGTACACGTCTGATCGCATCGGTAGCCCCCAGAATAGCAGTCGCAGACAGGCGTCCATGTCGGCCCAACACGAGCACAACAGCAAGAGAAAAGAAGGTTGTCATTTAACTTGTCCTTTCGGACAGTTGGGCCACCACCCCCGGCCAGCCAGGGTGCCGACGTCCCTTTGACGGAGACAACAACCGTCGAATTGTCATCTGATACGAATACATGGCCTCTGAAGCCATCCGCGTCGGGTTCCCAGCCAAACGGATAGCTCTACGGAGCGTCGGAATGAATCACATGAACTTAGCTGCAAGGAACGCACCTGATTCCACCCCGACCCCAGGCCATACCAATCACTCTGACCTGGTATAGCGTACGAGTTGTACGTCATCTTCGCAAGTTGAAGAAGCGCCTTGCGCTTCGTGACATCTGGACCAGGAACATTCTCGTCTTGCCAGTCGAGTGACACACTCTGCAGTTGCCTCATGGATTTACTGCGGGCGGCCATAAATGAATTAAATGATTCGGGGCGCGTCAACTTGACGCTAACAATTGGTATATCATAGGTATCTGCTACAAATGATGGATGAATGTCTGCGAAGACATTGCGAAAGTCCTTGGTGAGCGCGTGCTCATGTCGAAGATGGAACTTGAGGGGTTCCTGAGGGCTGTCTTTGCTGGACCAGAGCAGCGAAACAATAAAGGTGTACAGAGCAGTAGGAAGTGCTTGTAACATGATACTGTGGCGCAACAAGAAATAGAGAACTTCGATGGCGAAAGACCCAAAGGGTCGACGTTTGGAGGATGTGATATGTCATGTGATCGTGATTAAGTAATTATCTCGTTGTGGTGCTCCATCCAATTTGAGTAATCGTCCTTTTCACTTTCACGAATATTATTATATTAAAGTCCAATAATGAGGGTCTAGACTCCAGTGGTCTCCTGAACATTATTTACCTTCCATCCGGATCATCGACGCCAAGCCACGTTAAAGGAATATCAGGTTTTCGTCGGAGTTATCTGGTACATAAGCCTTGTTCAAGTGTGTCGTCACAGCCCCACTTTCGGCCTCCAAACTGTCGTATGGATTTGGTCCTCCTACACAATGACCCTGCGAATACTCATTTGGCATCTAACCACGGTGTCCAGTTCAAGGTGAACACGCCACCAAATGGACCAACGACGGTTGTGCGGGTCGAAAGTGCGACCAGCATTGGTCTCGGACGCGTCGATACGCTCATTGGCCATTTAGAGCTGTGTCCGACACGCGATTTGAGGCTGCAGCTTTGCGATATTGGCTCCGAACTTATCTTACATCCCATGGCTGGGACAGATATGGATAAGTACGTGCTGCCACTCCTTGCATGACATTACCTGAGATTCCCGACACCAATTAATAATTCACCACAAGTTCATGGACATTCCTAGGCCCAGATAGCATGCCGTACAAGTGGCAGATACTCATCCGGTACCCAGTAGTGCGTCCTTGACATGCGCAATCTTTGGCCGTTCAACTTCACTGCTATATAGTTCATTTTGAATGATAACTCGAATACTCTTCTTGCTCGCTACCACCGAGCAAAGCTGGGCATCGTCTCCCGGTCTCGAAAAGCCTTTATCGAAGTGACTCCTGCAGGACTTGGTGTCGTCGATCTGATCGTCGTCACCTTTGTTGCCTTCATGAAGCAACGTGTCATGGTTGACTTTCACTGACTCAAGCTAATATTACAATTGTCAGCAGGACTCATTTTTGGATGTCCTTAAAGCTAAAATTTACACTTTGACAGTCCGTACATTGATGAAGGGGTTCTACCAGGTAGCACGTTGCAGAGGCATCGCTTTCCTTCTTTCTCCTTTGTATAGCTAGAAGAACATGTATTAGGATTGTTGAACACATCTACCCCCTTTTGAGCAGTTGCAATCATAAGTTTCCGTGCTTTGTCGGCCTGTTTGGGAAGTGTAAATGATTGTGTTTGTGCAATCAGATTGACACATGCACCATCTGGGGGTAACTCAGTTCAACATCCTAAGACTCCACATGATCATATTGACTACAATTGTTATAGCCTTCCAGAATGGCGTCATGATCGCCGACAAGGAAGAGTAGAATAGGATAGATGAAGGAGAGTAGGAGACGTCATAAATGAACGTATCAACTGAGAAGAAAGAGAACGCAAACGGCAAGAATGTAAGGCAACTAGACCATAATGTGACAAGCGGGGTCCGTAGAATTCGGGGGTTCGACTGATGATAATGGATCTGATCCTGATTTTGGCAGTTTACTCCCACATGAGCAAGAGCAAGAGTAATTGTGTTCAAAAACCCAAACCATGAGGGCAGCAAAAAACTTCGTTCTTGCGGAGGAGAATCGTGTTGTTACTGACCACGCGAAGATTGACAAAACGTTTAACTTGTTTCTTCTACATAATCGACATCTGCTGTCGAATATCGTTATACCTGACAGAAGTTATACTGGACGCCATGATGCCAAGCGGCACAAACGCCCAACTTGTCCGGGGTCGGTACGCTCAAGCTCCGCATGTTTAGTAACGGACACCCTTTGGAGTCAGGCGGCGTGCTCTAAAAGGGCCAGTAAAGAGGTGTAAATCCGGAATCCAGTCTAGGAGAGCCCCTGTTCTCTCTCCATCTGGCAAGGTTGCCCATATTTCGATCATATATGCCCGAGTGAGCCCATTACCCAATTACGGACCCAATATACCTGACACTCGTATTCTCTCTTTAAACCTTTAACCTTCACTCCATTTTTACTACATCATTCTAATACATGCCGCCTCCAGTCACGAGGTTCGCATCTAGTCCGCCTGCGAACTCGACATTTGCGCAACAGCACAAGCTGCCGAAGCTGCCAATTCCGGAGCTCGAGGATACATGCCGAAGATACTTGCGCGCATTAGAAGGATTGCAGGATGAACAGGAGCATCTGAAGACCCAGGAGGCAGTGCGCGACTTCCTCGAAACTGATGGCCCAAAGATCCAAGAAAGGCTGAAAGAGTGGGCGGCACAGAAGGATAGGTGCGATCAAGCGTTTCTCAGTCAAGGTGAAGAATACTAAACCTCAGTTTAGCTATATTGAGGATTTCTGGTAAGTCGTTCCATGTAGAATACGAGATCAAGCTAATTATGTTGCGTCAAATGCCCAGGTATGAATCATATCTCTCGCATACAGATCCAGTCGTGTTGGCCCTAAATCCCTTTTTCGTACTCGAGTGTGTCTTGCACTGAGCATTAGTTCCTCTCGAAGCTAATAAAGGCTGCTAGGAATGATCCCACGCCAGATCGTGGCTCTCAGCTTCCTCGAGCCGCCACACTAATTGTCTCGTCTCTTGGTTTTGTCCATGATCTCCGAGCAGGTCTACTGCAACCCGATACTGTACGCGGGACGCCCCTTGACATGGACCAATATAAACGCCTCTTTGGAACCTCGAGGATACCAACCGAAGTATTTTCTCTTTTAGCTGTTTACATGCGTATCTGTTAACGTCAGCCTAAGAGAGGATGTGTAATGGATACAAAGGAGAATGCGAATCATATCGTGGTTCTACGTCGTGGACAGTTCTGTGCGTTTGTTATCATCAGGATTTCTTTTCTCACTTGAACCTTATCCCAAAAAGACTGGTTCGAGGTCCTAGATGACGAAAACCGGCCTGTCTTGACAGAACGCGAAGTCTTACGGAACCTCCAGGCTATCGTTGCCGACGCCGACCAAGTGAACAGATCAGAAATCGCACGCGGGGCAATTGGTGTCCTTTCGACAGAGAACAGAAAAAATTGGTCTAAACTTCGTTCGAAACTTGCGGGCGACCGTCATAACGCATCCTGCCTTGAAATCGTCGACGACGCGCTGTTCGTGGTCTGTCTTGACGATGCGACTCCGGCAAACCTTTCAGACGTGTGCAGTAATTATTTGTGTGGGACGTATGCTCTGGAGAACGGTGAACAGGTCGGGACGTGTATCAACCGATGGTATGACAAGGTGTATATACGAGTTTTTTCTTTAAAAGTTCTCTTTTTTGACTACATAGTCATAGCTTCAAATCATCATCTGCGCAGATGGTTCTGCAGGTATAAACTTTGAGCATACGGGCGTAGACGGACACACTGTACTACGGTATGTACCTATCCAAATACTCCATTCCCTTCCTCATCACATCATCCTAGATTTGCCGCAGATATATACACTGAAGGCCTCATGCTCCTCGCACGTTCCATCAACCCCTCCGCCCCAACCCTCTTCCACGCGTCACTCTCACCCTACGCAAGAGGCTATATCGACAAATCCAAACCCAAACCCAAGTCCCACTCCACTTCCCCTCCACCCCTGGTCAACGGCCACAGGATCGACACAACGCCCAAGAAACTCGAGTGGAAGATGACGCCTGAGCTGCGTGTGGGTGTGAGATTCGCAGAAACA
Organism: Termitomyces heimii; assembly: GCA_003313675.1. Lineage (NCBI taxonomy): Eukaryota > Fungi > Basidiomycota > Agaricomycetes > Agaricales > Lyophyllaceae > Termitomyces > Termitomyces heimii. Next base: position 11,259 of record QLON01006596.1, read on the forward strand.
AGGATTAGCGCCTTGATTTGTCAGAATGAGTGCGAGGCGCTGGAATTTAGGGGCTACGGAAAGAACTTCATTACGAGTCATGGGTTCAGTCCGGATGCGTTCGTACAGATGGCGTTCCAGGCGGCGTATTTTGGGCTGTACGGTGAGTCATCTGGTTTCGGACTTTATCAGCGGGGAGGAATTTATTGGACGGTGCAGGACGGACGGAATGTACGTATGAACCTGCGATGACGAAGAGTTTTTTGCATGGGAGGACGGAGGCAGTCAGGACAGTGCAGCCTGAGAGTGTGAATTTCACCAAGGTATGTGGATAGCTTCTCACGAAAGGTGTTTGGGAGTCCGATTAACTGCTCAACTAGACTTTCTATGACTCTGAAGCTACTGCTTCTCAGAAGGCTACAGCGCTCCGCAAAGCATGCGATAGGCACGTTAAGCTGACCAAAGAATGCAGCCAAGGCTACGGACAAGATCGGTGCGTCCGTGACCTCCTTCTTTTCTCACTTTCTCATCCAGCTTCACCTATTAGCCACCTTTACGCACTCTACTGCCTTCTCCAACGCCAACTCACGGGGGACCTCGACCCGTCGCCCAACGATCCCGCTCCTAGACCTAGAGCGAGTCAGATGCCCAAGATTTTTACGGATCCGGGATGGGAGACCCTCGGGACGAGTATTCTCTCCACTTCAAATTGCGGTAACCCCGCGCTGAGGCTGTTCGGGTTCGGACCGGTTGCGGCAGATGGGTATGGAATTGGGTACATTATCAAGGAAGATATGTTATCGGTGTACGTCCTTTATTTCATTCGTGCGTCGAGAATGCGTCATGACTTATCTGTTAATCGGCGTGTAGCTGCGCATCCTCGAAGCACCTACAAACTCGCCGATTCCTTGACACGCTACAAGCGTACCTGCTAGACGTCCAACGACTCCTCATCCAGCTCCATCTCTCGGCCAACGAGCGCCCCGCGCCGTTCGTCGATCACCTTGGTGTGCTGCGCGACTCGAAGACGGGTAGACCGATTCATGGAAATACGGTGGAAGCCGACGACGATACGGAGGAGTATGCTATGCGTGAGCGCTGCTTTTCTTGTTGCATTTAGTGATATTTAAGCGCTGATATGCCCATGCGATCGTTGTAGCCGGATATTCATTCTTTGATAGTGGTGACTTAGAAATATGGGGACAGAGGAAGAGGGAGCGGTCGGATGTTGGTACGTCTTTGTGATTTATAGCTGTGATTTTGCACTGAGTTCTTCATGTAGGCAAAGTTATAGCATTGGCAGAATATTGAGAACAACCTGTATTCTAGACACTTCAAATCATTGCATGATTGAATTGTTGTTAATTTTCCTTGTATTCGATCTTGTAACTTGTACATTCATTAGTACCAATTGTAAATTTTCGAGGTGTTATCACGACTGGCAGGAAGAACCATATTGAACTGAAAACTTCCACAGGTTCAAAGGTAAACCCTATCGCCATTCAACACTCTTGCGCATCAGCACTATCAACCTCTACCTTACGGCATCGCGAGGTTCAATATCACGAAAAATGCTCACAGGCACGGTTATATTCTTCATCCTTTCAATAGATTTCAGAAAATGGCGCTATCCCTCTGTTCTCTCTAATGATTTAACTTAAACTTAAAGCCGGAGCTTGTCTTCGCCGTAGTGAACCCATAAATCAATATCATCCAACCAGGGGAATCTCCCTTGACGTTTCGAGGCATTTTGTTCTGGTACCTTCGGTATTTGCAGTACGGGTCTTGATGAAATGAACCGACGCGTCAGACAAGGGCGAATTATAGTAGCCCAACTAAAATTTTTTGAATGAACGGACCGGAGTGCATGAAAAATGGGCTCATCGAGGGACGATTCGACGAACTGTTTCATTGTCGTAAGATGCTTGGCAATTTTGTGAAATTTAGACAACGGGGCGGACTCGTGCTGTTCCAGGGAAATTGCGCACGGTAAGACATTGGAGAATACCGTCATTAAAACCCATTTTCAGATTGGATGATTGAAGACTTATTTTAACTTCTCTGGCTTCACGAGTGTGTTAGTGCATCGCCACGTATTTGCTGCACTCCAATGCAGGGAAAACAAATATCAGCTTGACTATCAATGACTCGAATCTGGTCATTGATCAATCTTCATTCTAAATGTTCAAAGTCGGTGTTAGATGGACGACTACAGTGTGTTCGAAATAAGTACGTGGACCACGCGCTATAACAGTCAACCTTTCTAAAGACGGCGGAATGATTAACTTCTAATACGAGTTCAGCGGTCTTGATTTCGCTTGCCCCAAGGTAACAAGGAAACAGTTTCTTGCAACAAGAGATAAGTGTGAGAATGACGTCGAATGTGAGTGTCAACGATTCTGGAGTCGAGTTGTTGGCCGTGGTACAAAGTGACTCGTCACGTAGGCTTTAGCATACTTCCGGAGACACAAACTCGGGGTTTTGTGGCCGCATCGGCAAGTAGATACCCAGATCACAGAATAGGTGTGCTAACGATTACCAAGGAAGTGGAGGGTGCGATATTGTTGAAGCGTGGCATGAACAGAATTTGACGTGAACTGATGATTTTTGCCCATTCTTTGTTCCAGCTGTGACAGTTATTTATCCATTTTCGCGTTTCAAATGTGACAGGGAGATTGCAGTTATATACATTCCTCCGTGTACACACGATGTCATCATATATGGACGACCAGACTAGTCGCTCGGCTTGGGGAACCAAGTGTCAGTTGTGGATCCCCGGATTGAGATCCCAAAGTGGTAACAGTGGGCAGGGGCACTGTGACAATTGTTAATTTCTGGTGCAAAAGCTGTTCAGACGTATAGATATAGATCGTTATCGTTATCTTGCTCATCCGGCAAAATCGTCCACGCACAATGGCTATTTATTCTACAGCCCTCATATCTCTGAATGGCCTTATATATTTTCGGCTGATAGTGTATTCGTAAGTATGTTGTAATAGCTGTACTATGTCGCAACTTGAGCGAGCACATTAGGCACATAGCCAGAGACGAAAAAAGAAAGTTTACCTCTTGCACCAGGAGAATGGTCGACGATATACATGATCCAACTCCCCTGACAAGTACGGTTTACAGCCCTTGTTCAAAATCGATCTGTGTATGCATGGGCCATATCTATCTTGTAGTCCTTATGGATCTCCATTTCCCATTGTTGTGTTACAATCCTTGACATGACTAGATTCGCAATACTCCTTCAGCGCGTGGCTTGTTGTATGCCTTCATGCTCGTGAAGATGCACGATCTGTGACCGCCCGCAAAAGACGTTCTGCGGTCTTCTCGATGGTACCAGCTCCACAAGTATGCTGCCTCTACTAGCCTCCTTCCTCAACATCCAGAATGGCAATTCACAGCAGTATAACTCTCGATCGAATTTTCAGTATAAAGTCATTTATTTATTAGACTGAATGAAGAACGAGCACAGCCCGTGAGACACCACGCTGTATTCTGAATCTAATTTTAGTCTCCGTGAGTTGTCTTACCTTTCTTGAACGTTCTGGTCACTTTCCCTCAAAGGCTCAAAATAACCTCAACTGAGGATGACATTCATATAACGAATTGCAAAGTCGAAGCCCCAGCGCTAACGAACATAGATGCTATAAATGCTGTGGAGAAGACTACACAATATATATATATACCCTTCTTCGCCTGGATGGAGTCGACTATCCGAAACTGGCAGTCTTGTCATTTCAAACCCATAGAGTCTTGCCCTACTGTGTGTCCGCCTAGCACGGTGTCCTCTCATGACACCCGAAGAGCGAACAATTCTCCAACAGGTAGGGCTGGACCTTCTCATCAATTGGATTACGATACCAGCATGTGTGTGCTTGTGCTACTGTTTGTAGTTCTACCTTGTAATATTGATGGTCTATGCTGAAAGAATGTTCGTTAGGTATACTTGCACCAATTGCAATCATGGTAGCCTTCCTATTTCTAAAGCGAGGTCTTCCTGAATCGCAACATGTAAAAAAATGTCGATTTCGTTCACCCAGAAGCCATGAGGAGGATAGAACATACCTTTGCTTTCTGCAGTTGGCGATGACCTCCGTCGGTATTCTCGCTTTCACTACGTTTCTTGTGATGCAAATTGGAGTAGCAGTTGCTGGATCTGCGTTCTTCCGAAGCGATAATCCGTCTCTCCGTGACCGAACAAAGCAGATTGATTCCATAGTCATGAAGTTGGCTATTGGACAAAATTGGCTACAATATATCCCTGTCTGTTTTCAAGTACAGTTGTTCGATTCCTCCTCACTTACAGTAACACATAGTTGCATGTGAACGATGCTTTCATATTATGGCGCGCATGGATCATTATTGAAAAACGACGATATGCTTTATTTCTTGCAGTGGTACTTTCCATATCTAGTCTTGGCATGTAGTTTTTGCGTATGATGCTTTATGATCTCTGACATCCATTTTGCAGTTGCCACGATTGTATTTCTATTAACTTCACGAAACTCCAATTTCCCTCGAGAACTCATTCCAGACCGTATCGGAAGTTTTTTTCATTTGAGCATTTTAATTGTAATTTTCTCCTTCCTAAACAATCTTGTTTCAACCTCTTTTACTGCCCGGACATTGTGGTTTGTTCTACTTGATGAGTGACCTAGACAAGTAACTTACTCAATTGACAGGCGACATGGGCAAATCTTTGGCGCACAGTTTAAACAGAAAAACACATCTCCGCTAAGGCGGTGCTTACTCCTCGTGCTTGAGTCAGGAATTTCATATGCTCTTCTTCAAGTAGGGTTTATGCCTTTCTGCCGACCCAAGAAATAACGTTTCGACCTGAAGCTTGGTTTTATTCTGATGCATTTCCTAATCACTCCCAATCAAGAAGTCGCGAACATTGCTCGTCAGGCATTTGAGTATGCATTTTTCTCGATTTCAGTATGTAACACCCTTGCTCGCCTTGTACACATGGTTGATCCCCTTTAGTTCATATATCCTGCATTGACAGTGGCACTCATTCGCTGGCAATTGTCGAAATTCTCGCCTGGCTCGCTGAGGAAGTCTTCTAGTAATGAGGTGTGATGGTGCACTCAGATGAAACAATCTATGGGACCTGATGCACAAGCTTGTCAAGAGGCCCCTTCTTGATGCAGTATTTGTCGCAGCATTATATACGCATAATATAATATATTGAAAGATTTGGCATACGGAGTTTTAAGCGACTGGAGAAATTTCATCCGAAATCCGACGTGGACTCATGGCCCTCTTCCTGGCGGCACGAAGCTGGCTGCGCACGACGGCCGTTCGCGGCCTCGCCACCGCCAGCAGCCCTGTTGACGATTATACCATGAAAATCGCCATGGCCCAGCTCGGCCAGATAGCAGTCACCACTCAAGCAGCCCGCACAGTTCCCGCCGTTCCCGCCGCTTCCCAGCCGGCCTCCAACGCACCAATCATTATGGAAATCCCCCCTGCCGAGGACCCCCTGCTCCACTACGTTACTTCACATCTCATGCGCCACGGGCACCGTGCACGCGCATCGCGCATCGTCTCGAACATCCTGCTGTACATCCACGCATGGACCCGTGCGCCGCCTCTGCCCATTCTCAGGAAGGCGATCTTGGATGCGGCGCCTGCGGTACGGACCCTGAGCCATCGGACTGGAGGAAAGACGATGTTCAAGCCGACGGCGCTGTCGGAAAAAAAGAGAATGTTCTTCGCTTTGAAACATATCAAGGAGGCGAGTAGGGCGAGGTCGGGCCGGACTATCGAGGAGAGGATGGCGAGGGAGATGATTAATATCGTCGAGGGCGTGGAAAGTGAGGCGGTCAAAGCGAAGAGGAAGATGCATGAGTTGGCGACCGTCAATAGGTTCGTTCATCTCACTTTCTTTCCGGCAGCACTTTATTCACAAACTTTTTCTCTCAGGGGTAATGCTCAGACTCGTGTCTAATGCATTCAATCATATAGACCTGAATAATACTCTAATTTACCACACCAATGGCTGACACCCTTAAATTTCTCATAAATTCACCCAAACCTACTAAAAAAACAAATCACAAAATGCCCTCTACCAACGTCGTACCCCAAGCACGCACCCAGCCGCTCCCTACAGCGCTGCACAAACTCCAACAATACCTCTACCAAACCTACCTCTCACCCTCATCCACATACACCCAATCCTCCCTCTTCACGCAATACGCGCCCTTCACTGTTCTCCTCTCCATCTTCGCTCTCCCGCGCTACGTCGACCTCTTCCCCTCCTCCTCCGCCGCCTCCCCGTTTCTCTGGCACATTCTCGGGCACTTCCTCCTCGGCGCCTGCGCGGCGCTGCTGGCGCTCAGAGTGTCGATCTGGGCCGGCGCGAGGATGGCGTGGGCATTTTGTGAGCTTGACCTGGGCGGTCACGGGAGAG